>SNQN01005570.1:3739-31372 GCA_008642245.1 Bassia scoparia | reverse complement strand
CATGATCAAAGCAAGAAAATTTACATACCGCTTTGGCACCTTTCTTATCGAAGAATGGCATTGGGTTATGTAACACCCCTGGCACTTTTTCAAGTAAATTGTCTACTATCTTTTCGCAATATGCTTGAGGAAGAGATTGAATTTTATGGATGACTTTAGCGTTGGAAGGTCTTCATTTTATGTTTGTTTGAGTAACCTAGAAAAAAAGTTCCCAACGTTGCCAAGATACAGCTTGTTCTGAATTAGGAAAATTTCATTTCATGGTAGAAGATGGCATTTTCCTGGCATAAGTCTCTAAGAAGGAATCAAGTAGAATTCGACAAAGGTGTCGAGAATTGATAAGTTACCCACCACCAACCTCGATGATGGAGTTAGGGCTTTCTGGGGATGCAGCATTTTACTAGAGATTTATTAGAAATAAAACTTCTCTCAATTGGCGAAGCCTTTGACGAATTTACTTAAAAAAGAAAAGTTTTGAGTTTGATGATGCTTTCAAGAGTCCTTTATGCTTTGAAAATTGAGCTTGCCATTTGAGCTCATGTACAAATGATAGCATGGTTGTTAGGTGCGACTATTGGTGCAAAGAGAGAAGGCATGGCGCATGTCATAGCATAATGCAAGCCAAAAATCTAGAATGATTCACAGAGAGACTACACCACACATGAAAAAGGAGATGTTGGCTATTGTATTCTCCATGGAAAGTTTCACTCCTACTTGGTTTGCAAAAAGGTCGTGATGTACACAAATCACGCGCCCATATTCTATTTATGTCGAAGAAGGATGCTAAGCCAAGATTGATAAGGTGGTGTTCTTGCTCAAGAGTTTGACTTGATTTGAGGGATAAAAGATCAAGGAAAACTTAATGGTCGACCAACTCTCAAAGCTAACCAGTGAGTTACTTAGATCAAGATGGAAAGAGCCCTCCAATTAATGATGATTTCAAGTATTGAATCCATAATGGCAATTTTGAAGGGTCAAATACCTTGGTTCGCAAATGTGGTGAACTACTTAGCATCGGGGATTTGTCCTCATGATATGAGTAGAAAATTCGAAAAAGTTTAAGAAGATGGTTCATAGATACTTTTGACATGACCTGTATTTATTCAAGCAATATGGGACGGATTGTATTTGAAGGTGTATGCGACATGAGGTGAACCAAGACAATCTTGAAGCATTGGTCACTCATTAGCTGTGGGGGTCATGGTGAGCGCTGAAAACGACCTCTAAGGTCTTACAAAGTGGATTTTTATGGCCTAAGCTTGCACAAAGATGCTCCATATGTTTATGAAGGCTTGTGATCGTTGCCAACGGAGCGAGGGAAGTAACAAAGAGGCATGATATGCCCCAACAAGGCATCTTTGAAGTGAATCCTTTTACATTGGGTCTGAACTTCATGGGTCCATTCCCAACCTCAAGTGGGAACAATACATATTGGTGCCGGTAAACTATGTCACTAAATGGGTTGAAACCATCCCCTCCTTAACCAATGATCACTGCAAGGTTATCATGAAACTTCTCAAAGAAATCATCTTTCCAAGATTTGGGTGCCTCGATGTTGATTAGCGACAGAGGTCTCATTTCGCCAACAAGAAATTAGAGAAGTTGTTACTTCACAAGTTTGCTTGCCATATCACCCCCGAACCCAAGGCCAAGTGGAGGTTTCAAAAGGGAAATCAAAACATGTTGGAAAGGTGATCAACAAAGGAGAAAAGATTGGAAGTCGAAGCTTGATGCACACACTTTGGGCTCTTTAGACCGCTTTATAAACACCTATTGGAACTACCACAATTGTCCTGGTTTATGGAAAGTCCATGTCACCTCCCCATGGAAATAGAGCACAAGCACATTGGCGCTAGAGAATGAAATAGATTTGACAAAGCGGGGAAGAGTGTCTCTTGAAGTTGAAGACTTGGGAACTAAGTCTAGAGGCTATGTGAAATCAGAATCTACCAAAGAGAAGATGAAGAAGTCGCATGATCACCATATTTCACCTAGGGACCTTCAAGATTGTAGATGATGTCTTGCTATTCAATTATGGCCTTAAGCCTTTCTAGGCAGTTAAAGTCCAAGTGGTGTTAGGCCCCTATGTTATCGTTGATTGATGGTGTTCTAAACTTGGGTCATTGTGAAAACTACCAAGAAAGAAAACCACAAATGAAATTTATAAATTCTACACTTAACAGTTAAACACTTGTATAGTGTGAAGCAAGAGGTCGATCCAGAAGGAGGCGAAGTGAATTTGAGTCAAGTTCTAAAGGATTGGGTTGGAAACAAAGATTTGAAATTGATTTTTGATCTAAAAGTATTTAAGGACTGAATAAAACTATAGAGAAAATGATTGATTAAAGCGCTTAGGGTCACTAGGTCACCTAATCATTTTGTAATCAATGTCAATCAAAGGAATTTTCTCAATCCACATGAAAATGTATTGTAGCCCTAACCTAGAACCAATTGAAATCATTTGCCAAGTCATTCAATAATCCATAACCTAGTTTAGATTGGAATCCCTTCCTAATCTTCACTAGATCATGTCAAAAACATAGGCCAGCCTTTCAAATCAAATCCTCAATCCCTTGGTGAATCTAACTTGAATAATCTCTCACAAATCAAACTTTGGTGGCCAACTCCAAGTATTAAGAGGTTGAGAAAACCATAATTTAAGGCAAATAATTCATGTATTGAGGTTTTCATATCACTTTGGCATTGATCACTATAGATTAACTTCCTACTACCTAAGCAAGAAACTACTCACTAAGCATGATTAAAAAAAGTAAGTAACAAATTTGAAGCATGAATTGAAGGAAAACGCCATGACATTAAAACTCAAACACAAGAAATAGGTTAATAGAAAAGCAATGAAATCAAGTAAAAATAGTGCAAAACAATCACAAACTACTAAGAACACTAATTTGCAACAATTGAAAGCAAAAAATGAACATAAAAGAACGACCCACAAAAATGTGTCAAACCCTAAATGCATGAAATCTAAGACAGAAACTCAATGAAATAAAAAAAACAAAAGATAGAAACTTACTCTTGAAGCGAGCACTATCAAAACGGCAAAAGAAACGAGCAACGCTGCTAGCACTACTTGAAGCTCCTTCAATGGAGGTTTTCTCTCTCCTCTAAGTTGAAGATGAACGACAAAAAGGAAGAAAAAAATTTGACTAATGCGAAAAAAATGAATTACAAAACTAAAGAAAAAAAATGTTTAAAAACTTGTTCATTTCTTTCTCCAAAAACTATTATACTACCTCCCTCTTTACAAAGTTTGCTAGAATTACAAGAATGTCATTACTAATATCACAAGATCCCTAAAATTACAAAATTCCATCCAAGTCAAATTGAAAAAGTCAACATCGGAGGTCAACGAGCGTAGAGCAGGTGCTCTGACCTCTCGACATTCTGAACTTGCTTGAAACTTTGGCAGAGCGACCTAGGAAAGATTAGAGGCGGCACTTTAAAGCGCCAGAGTGTGTGCTCTAATGGCTCGCATAATTCTACAAAATAGAACAAGGATGAGGGAGGTCAGAGAGGATGATCTAATGGTTTGACCGGCCCTCTGACCTCTCGACATTCTCCCTGAAAAAACTCCAAAATCGACTAAGAAAGAGAGCTGCCAGAGCGGGAGCTTTGGAGGCTCGAGATTTCTCCTGATTTCTTTGAAAATTAGCTAAGTGGGAAAGCTTATATAGTGTCGGAGGCTTGACATTCCTCCTGTAGTTTGCTCCTCCTGAATCTTGGTCAACTCTCCATACACTCCAACTTTGACCGATCATAACTTTTGCCTCGGAACTTGGATTGCATCTGTATAATAGCATTGGAAAGATCTCGAAGTCTACTTACAAATGGATAAGTCTCACCTGCAAACTTAGAATATGAACAAAGATATGGATCAAAAAGAGGTTAGAACACAAGAAACGACACAAATAGGCACAACATTGTGAAACCGAATCATATGGCAACTTGGAATATGACTCAAAGCTTTGGATTTGGAATTATAAAAAATGAGAAAATAGAATAAAGTAAGCTAAAAACTATAAAACAACTAAAAATTCCATAAACTATACAAAGTGGAAATCTAGCAAAAAAGCTAGTAAAATTATGTCAAAAACACACAAAAAGGTCAAAATGGAGAGAAAACAAGGCCTAAAAGAGACCACTTTTGGCACTTACAAACAAGCACCTTTGCGCGTTCTCGAGCAAAGCAAAAGCAAAAGAGAAAAGAAAGGAAAAGAATTAATACACTAACTCACGTCTTAGAATCACGATCCACTTTTGGCACAAGTGACAAGCCCTTTAAACCCCCAAGTCGCTTAGGAGACGAGGTTGGTCTCTTGAGTAGGGGTAAAGTAACTCGGATAAAAACGAAAACCAAACCAAACCATATTTATAATTGGTTCGCTTTTTAAAAAAATTTGTTTGTTTTGGTTTGAAATTTTAAAATAATGGTTTACAGTTTGGTTTTGGCTTGAGGTTTCAAAAAACCAAAAACAAAAAACTGACCGTAATTATGTTATATATGAGATGTCTGAATATATGGTCTTATTAGTCAATAGTCCAATAAGGCAATAATAAGGCTGCCAGTTAAAACTTAAAGGTAGATCCCTTTCTTACTCCTCTCTCCTTTATAACGATTGTACTAATAAAAAAAGTCAATAACATTATTTGATGTCTTTAACTTCTAATTTTAAAGTCGGAAAATGAAATAGATCGGTTCGGTTTAAACTAATTTATTATCTTTAGTTGAAAATTATGGTTGGTTTGCTTTCAAAAAAAAACTGAATTAATTTCACTTGTTTGGTTTGTTTCGGTTTTAAATATCAAAACCAGATTTTTAAGGTTTGGTTTGATTTCGGCCATAATCAAACCGTATTACCGAACTTTCACCCGTAATCCTGAGGGTTCCAAAGAGAAGAGCCACAACTCCATAAATAAGCAAAGAAACAAGGAAAGGTTTTCAAAACACACAAAGAAAGACAAATGGAAAAATAAAAAGAAAGAGAAAATATGGAAAACAAAACCCAAGGTGTCTCTTGAAAGTGGATCTTTTTGGACTTAAGGGACGCTTATGAGCAATAAAGATGTCCCCCCAATTATGATTCAAGCAAAGTATCAAAGTGTATCACAAAGTGAAGCAACTATCAAAGGTGCCTAAAATTGAGCCACAATCACTCCCTTCCTCTCTCCAAAAACAACCCTCTCGGCTTCAAGTCGAGCCATTCTTGGGACAACTCACAGTCCAAGAAAAGGACTTAAAGAAAAAAAAATAGAGTACTCAAGATGATTTGTAAGCACAGTGCACTAGATATCCCAAAATACAAATCAAACTTGTGACCCCCTCCACCAATTGTGACTCAACTCCCAAGGTCAAAAGGCTTTTGGTTGTAATGTTGGTAAGGGTAGGTGTGGACAATTGTAAATTAGCTCCGTGGTGGTAATCCCTAACAAGTGGAGTTTATCATTCCATCAATCCAAACATTGGGGAAAAGCTCCCACATTCACATCAACAAAATTTGAGAGGCAAGCTCATTTTGCACCTTGCTTGCTTTCTCCCATTCCACTTTGCCGAACTTTGAACTCGAGATCAACCGCCCTCTTGTGCTTATTTGCAACATTTTTCCTTTTTCCTTTTTTTTTTTGCATTTGGAATTCGCTTTCACTTAACTTGCATACTAATGCATTTCAAACCTGCACTTTACAACACATGACGCCCTTAAACACTAGCCGTTAAAAACTTAAGTAAACCACACTCCACTTGATTTCTAAGGGTAAAAACATGTGAAATTTGCTATGAGGCATGTAATGTGGCTAACAAGAATGGAAAAGCTCAAGGGTTGCAAATCACATGTAAACCCAAAATAAATCCCAAATGTCGTAAGTGAAAAGAAAAGAAATAGTAAATGATAAAGGGGAAAGTTAATTGAATCCAAACCCGAATCGAAAGCCTTTTTCCTCCTTGGGTTAGTTTGGTCTAAGCCTTGAAAGTCACAAGCAAATAGAAAACTTAAAAAATTCTAGTGCAAAACACTCAAACTTTGGTGGAATTTTTTTCAACTTATTGGGTGCTTACTTGGCTCTAAAAAGATAAAAACTCTCACAAGGTTCAAAATCAACCAAAAATCACCCAAAGCAAAGTCTCCATTATAAAATGAGCTACAAAAATTTGAGTTTCTTTGTTCCATACTACAAAAACTACGAAGAAGTTAGGAAAGGCTCTACCTTGCATGCATTTTCAAAAAAGCTACATTAACATGTATTTTCTTCCTTGACTTAACATGATTAATAAAGTCAACATTACAAACAAATTTTTACACTATAGTCCTTGCATACTAGTCTTAAGTCGAGCTGACTTGTGAGATGTAAGTTTTGTTTTTAACTTAAACATTTAATTTTACTAACATTAATTATAATCGTGATAGGAACAACTGGTCTCATATCAGGTGGAATAGTCTCTATGGCTAAGCATAAATTCTTTGGTGGTTTGCTTGTGTTTGGAGACAGTTACAAGTCAAGCCAGATTGCATCAGTTTGGGATTTGCCCTAAATGATCCTGTTGCATTTGTGGGCAGTTACTTGAGACTAATCACCATTTATTTTTGAGTGCATCTTCATAAGGCTGTTTGGGCAGATGTTGGTGCTTGTTGCATGTGCAGCTTAATTGTTAGTATGGCTGCCTTTAAGTTGAGCTTCGAAGCCGAGCAGGGTTCCTTTTGGCTCAGCGAGATTATTCTAGGCTACAGCTTGTGCAGGGCCACTTTGTATACAGCTACCAAATCAGGTCGCCAATTAAATACCAAATCAATCCAAATACACTAGTTCAGTCCGCCAATTAGCAAACTACCAAATAGTCTAAAAACACTGAATCAGTCGCCAATACACGTCAGGCCATAACGTACCCAATTCATCACTACCATCATCCTGACCTATTAGATTAGCGCATTAGCCCAATCCACGCTACACTAGTTCAGTGTTAGCCCAATACAAACTTTAGTCGCAAACAACTTTTATCACTTAGCAACTACTATACTCAATCGCCAGCAAACTTTTCAGTCGCCTTTTTAGAACTACCAAATCAGTCGCCAAAGTATCGCAAAAAAAGGCGACTACCAAAAAGTTAGTCGCTAAAATTGGTAGCACTAGCTTTTGGCGGACTACAACTTATTTGGTCGCCTCAGTCAGCCCTAATCCATTTAGCGACTGTTTTTTTCAGTCGCTAACACGCTTTTAGTCATCGCCTAAAAGTCCACTATGGCAGTATGTTAAAAGACAACAATTTTTTATCTAATGGCCGAGGACTCAATGTTGAATACTTGTAAAAATCTCTTAGTCTGCTAGATTGTGGTTGGATAACTTTGTAATGACTGGTTTTGTCCCATTACAGTTGGTTGCATGCTTTGATTGGAGTGCCTTACCTAGTAGTGGTTTCACCCAATTGCATTGGGTTAAGGTTGTATGATGCTTGTTCGTGTTTTAATGTCAACTTTATTTACCAAAAAAACAATAATTATAACAAAATTCTTCCTTAGGCATAGATTTCATAATTATCATTGTTTTAGTTTGAGATCTTCCATCATTTCCTTTTAATTAAGGGTTTTGTTTTAGATTATAGATCACATATAACAAGAAAATAACACGCACGCATCGCGTGCATAAAAGATTAGTGCAATATACGAGGCAAGACTTAAACGTAGTTCCGCAGCTCTCGAAGGAGTGCGATGGGCGACTTCTCTACTAGTTTTCGAGTATCATACACACAACTCTAGGCATACCGTATCTAGTCCGGTCGTTGACGCCCTGACGCTCATTACAGAGTGTCGTAATGTAAAATGTTGGTAAGCGCATTAGAATTATTAGGCTTACCATCTATTTGCATCGCATGTATTAAAACGGCGCCCAAAACTCTGTTCGCCTTGTTTAAAAAAAATTTTAAAAAAAATATGGATTTCCTTTAAAAAGGAACAAAAAAGATTAAAGGGAAAAACAAATCTTTGACGTTCAAGCATTTTTTTCATTTTTGGGTCAAGTCCTTAGGCAAGGATGATCACTACTAGGCCTAAAGCATCGGTCAGTAAAGGAAGCAAGTCATGCCTCGTGTTCAAAAAGTCAGTGTAAGACATCCTCATGTAGGATAAGTCTCTACATACAACGTTGAAGGTCGGCAAGGTATTGTCTACTAGTTCCTATTCCTTGCCCAGAAGCACTACAAAAAATGCTTTTAGGGACGACAAAATCTGTCCACTATAATTAGGTATATTCGTCGCTAAATTGCTTTAGCGACGAATTTAGGGAAGATTAATGTTCGTCCTAAAACTGTTTGTCACTAAACCAATTCATCACACCACAAATGGGTGAAACAACGACACCATCAAGGCCTTGCACGACAAGCTTCTCACTTGAGACAAGCCAACAGCACCAAAATTCCCCACAAACAAAAACCGAGTTAACATGGTTCTGCCAATACAATTGCTACAAACTAGAGATCGTCATCATTTAAGGTGGCCCACTCCATTTAGAAAGCCACAAAAGAAGGATTAGCAACAAAGGACGTGTTACGAATCAAAAAAATATTACAGTTGATCTTTGTTGACTAAATTATGACCGAGTACTCGACATCTACTTACCTCTGAGATTCTTATCTGATCTTTTGGCACGCCTATGGAACATGTTAGTTATGGGTTCCATGAAACACTTTACAACATGTGTCTTTAAGTCCTAATCTAAACGAGGTAGATGATCCACGCAAATGCTGAAGTTTGTGGTTCGGGCCCTAAAATACACTAAAAAACGTCCGTTTACCAACCTTGTTCGTCATTGAACGATAAAACATGAATTCGTTTGAATTAAAATTCATACCGGATTTAGTTTGATTTTTAAACGTGTACCGAAAAGATAGACATGGTGGCAACACCGTATTATAATCCACAATTTGTTGAGGATACCATCTCTAGATATATCACAAAGTGATCTCTTGGCGTAAACCAAAGAATGAGGCAGAAAACAATGTTATTTAATTTGTATAAGAAGCCCAACAAGCATGCAAACAATCAGGTTGACTCGACAGAAATCATCAAGGTTTTAAAAAGACTCTCACGGTTAATGACTAGGTAGGTGGGGAAGTATGGAAACCATGTTTTCTAAGAAGACAACTTGTGAACAGAAAATGGCATAATCATGAGGTTTCCTGCTCCCCGCACGACCACAGAACAAAACGGACAGTAATAATAGCAGAAAGAAGAACGGGACCCTTTAAAGAAATGATGAATTTACTGTTATTTAGTTTTCAGGTTTGTCTGAAACATGTGGGGGAAGCTATACATTTCTGCTACTCATGTTTGAACCCAAGTGGCCTCACAAAAAAGCCTAGGAACAAGACCCCATATGAGTTGTGAAAGGCTTAGACCTAACTTGAAATTCCTTAAAGTGTGGGGGTTGCTTAGCTAAGGTTTCATTACCTTCCTTTGAGAAGGAAACCATTGACCTAGGACATATGATACTTCATTGGTTAGCCAAGTAATGTTGCTGCTGACAATTTATGTCTTTGAGTGACAGGTCCCTCAACGAAATCAAGAGTTGCTGAGTTATTTGAGAATTGTTTCCCTCTTTAAGAAGGATGTGTTCCTCATGATTGCATTAGTCCATTCCTTCTGCTTGCTTTTGGCTTCTGCTTCTACTTCTTTGCACGGGTACCTACTTCCTTCTTATGACAAGATGGAGGTTGTTCCTCTAGAAGGAGTAAGACACGCAGAAACTAAAACTAGCTTTGTGTAGACACCTGAAATGTTGTCTCCCCAAATGAGTAATCCGTGTATGAAATTTACCGCGTCTCGCGTTTGTTTCGACTCGGAAAAGATGCCTTTGAACTCACCGAAAGTGGAAATACGTGAGGTCGTACTCCGGAAACATTGAGCCAAAGCGTCACTTACAAGCCAACAACATATTTTCTTTCGGTTTTCTCGATAAACTCCCAAGCGTTTTCAAAGGCTTTTCAAACAAATTACGCTGGCAATTCTCGTGCTTTTTGTTTTCCATCAGTGGCGTCACATTCTTCTCGAATCCCGCCAATATTTTTAAATTATTTTTTCTGAACTTTCTATGATTCTATGAATTTTGGCCAATGTTTAAAATACGCAGCAAACGCCAGAAAAATACAGTGAAGAATTTAGAAAATCATACTCCGGAAATTACGTGGAAACCTTCTTAGAAACATCCTAGGAAATCCTTTGCTCTGGAGAGCAAGGGTGTCTAGGTGCTCAATCAAGGGAAATCACGAATAAAATCGGAGGAAATCGAAATATATCGAGCGTTTTTGAAAATATATTACGTTCAACAGTTGGAGCGTCATATACCGCTGAAATGAGCGTATAATACGGCTCATCAGGAGTAGTATACGCTCCATTTGAGCCGTATAATACGCTCAAAACCTTGCCATACGCTTCTGTTTTGCACAAATCATAAAGAGAAGCAGTATATACGCTGGGATATGAGCGTACATTATACCGCTCCCTCACCTGCGTATCATAACGCTCCATCGCTCGAGCGTATATACGCCCAGGGTTTTCTGGCCTCGTTTTTGCCCTCGTGCCGTGGAAATATTACCCCTTTGCCTTGCTCAGTTCGGGAATCAGTTTGCTCCTCTGAATCTTGGTCAACTCTCCATACACTCCAACTTTGACCGATCATAACTTTTGCCTCGGAACTTGGATTGCATCTTGTAATATAGCATTGGAAAGATCTCGAAGTCTACTTACMAATGGGATAAGTCTCACCTGCAAACTTAGAATATGAACAAAGATATGGATCAAAAAAGAGGTTAGAACACAAGAAACGACACAAATAGGCACAACATTGTGAAACCGAATCATATGGCAACTTGGAATATGACTCAAAGCTTTGGATTTGGAATTATAAAAATGAGAAAATAGAATAAAGTAAGCTAAAAAACTATAAAAACAACTAAAAATTCCATAAAACTATACAAAGTGGAAATCTAGCAAAAAAGCTAGTAAAATAATGTCAAAAACACACAAAAAGGTCAAAATAGGAGAGAAAACAAGGCCTAAAAGAGACCACTTTTGGCACTTATCAAACAAGCACCTTTGCGCGTTCTCGAGCAAAGCAAAAGCAAAAAGAGAAAAGAAAGGAAAAGAATTATACACTAACTCACTGTCTTAGGAATCACGATCACTTTTGGCACAAGTGACAAGCCCTTTAAACCCCCCAAGTCGCTTAGGAGGACGAGGTTGGTCTCTTGAGTWGGGGTGAAAGTAACTCGGATAAAAACCGAAAACCAAACCAAACCATATTTATAATTGGTTCGCTTTTTWAAAAAATTTGGTTTGGTTTGGTTTGAAAATTTTAAAATAATGGTTTACAGTTTGGTTTTGGCTTGAGGTTTCMAAAAACCAAAAAACAAAAAACTGAACCGTAATTATGTATATATGAGATGTCTGAATATATGGGTCTTATTAGTCAATAGTCCAATAAGGCAATAATAAGGCTGCCAGTTAAAACTTAAAGGTAGATCCCTTTTCTTACTCCTCTCTCCTTTATAACGATTGTACTATAAAAAAAAGTCAATAACATTANAATCACGCCGCCATATTCTATTTGATGTCGAAGAAGGATGCTAAGCCAAGATTGATAAGGTGGGTGTTCTTGCTCAAGAGTTTGACTTGGATTTGAGGGATAAAAGAGTCAAGGAAAACTTAATGGTCGACYAACTCTCAAAGCTAACCAGTGAGTACTTAGATCAAGATGGAAAGAGCCCTCCAATTAATGATGATTTCAAGTATGAATCCATAATGGCAATTTTGAAGGGGTCAATACCTTGGTTCGCAAATGTGGTGAACTACTTAGCATCGGGGATTTGTCCTCATGATATGAGTAGAAAATTCGAAAAGTTTTAAGAAGATGGTTCATAGATACTTTTGGAATGACCTGTATTTATTCAAGCAATATGGGGACGGATTGTTTTGAAGGTGTATGCGACATGAGGTGAACCAAGACATCTTGAAGCATTGTCACTCATTAGCTTGTGGGGGTCATGGTGGAGCGTGAAAACGACCTCTAAGGTCTTACAAAGTGGATTTTTATGGCYTAGCTTGCACAAAGATGCTCATATGTTTATGAAGGCTTGTGATCGTTGCCAACGGAGCGAGGGAGTAACAAAGAGGCATGATATGCCCCAACAAGGCATCTTGGAAGTGGAATCCTTTTACATTTGGGGTCTGAACTTCATGGGTCCATTCCCAACCTCAAGTGGGAACCAATACATATTGGTGCCGGTAAACTATGTCACTAAATGGGTTGAAGCCATCCCCTCCTTAACCAATGATCACTGCAAGGTTATCATGAAACTTCTCAAAAGAATCATCTTTCCAAGATTTGGGGTGCCTCGATGTTTGATTAGCGACAGAGGGTCTCATTTCGCCAACAAGAAATTAGAGAAGTTGTTACTTCACAAGTTTGGCTTGCCATATCACCCCCGAACCCAAGGCCAAGTGGAGGTTTCAAATAGGGAAATCAAAAACATGTTGGAAAGGTGATCAACAAAGGGAGAAAAGATTGGAGGTCGAAGCTYGATGACACACTTTGGGCTCTTTAGACCGCTTATWAAACACCTATTGGAACTACACCAATTGTCTTGGTTTATGGAAAGTCATGTCACCTCCCCATGGAAATAGAGCACAAGGCACATTGGGCGCTTAGAGAAATGAACATAGATTTGACMAAGGCGGGGGAAGAGTGTCTCTTGAAGTTGAATGAGCTTGGGGAACTAAGTCTAGAGGCTATGTGAAATCAAGAATCTACAAAGAGAAGATGAAGAAGTGGCATGATCACCATATTTCACCTAGGGACTTCAAGATTGTAGATGATGTCTTGCTATTCAATTATGGCCTTAAGCTCTTTCTAGGSAAGTTAAAGTCCAAGTGGTTAGGCCCCTATGTTATCGTTGATTGATGGTGTTCTAAACTTGGGTCATTGTGAAAACTACCAAGGMAAGAAAACCACAAATGAAATTTATAAATTCTACACTTAACAGTTAACACTAGTATAGTGTGTAAGCAAGAGGTCGATCCAGAAGGAGGCGAAGTGAATTTGAGTCAAGTTCTAAAGGATTGGGTTGGAAACAAGATTTGAAATTGATTTTTGATCTAAAAGTATTTAAGGACTTGAATTAAAACTAGAGAAAATGATTGATTAAAGCGCTTAGGGTCACTAGGTCACCTAATCATTTTGTAATCAATGTCAATCAAAGGAATTTTCTCAATCCACATGAAAATGTATTGTAGCCCTAACCTAGGAACCAATTGAAATCATTTGCCAAGTCATTSAATAATCCATAACCTAGTTTAGATTGGAATCCCTTCCTAATCTTCACTAGATCATGTCAAAACACATTAGGCCAGCCTTTCAAATCAAATCCTCAATCCCTTGGTGAATCTAACTTGAATAATCTCTCACAAATCAAACTTTGGTGGCCAAGTCTTCAACTATACAATTGCGCGCATAGTTTGAAGATTGGAAAGTGGCTGAGTTATGAGTTTTCAACGTCGGCGCCATCATGGACTCAAGTAGCGGACAGGAAAAAGGGGTAAGTAAGTTTCATTATACGGGAGTTGTATTTTTATCCCAAAGGGGGTACTGGAACAATATAGTGATTACACTAATTCAATGATCAATTTATTTTAAGATGGGAATGTTCGATACAGCGGGAAGTAATAAAGGACATTGCCACTACACACAAGCATACTCAGAACCAGAGGAACATGGGTAATTGCGTGGAGGAAAAAACGTAGACCCAACGAAAACAGGGTCTTCTCCCGAAAAGCATAATCCCACGAGCACGATTCTGCACAATATAACTGGGCACACATTGCTTACTTATTCAGCATTTAAAACACAACCCAGTGGAGGTCCAATCGTACAAATCTCCATATCCTTAGCACTTTGATCGTTGGAAGCGCGTCGCAAAAGAGATGAAGAATCCAGAATAACGTACTTGAAATCACTCGGAAATCCATAACCGCGGTCTAGGATCGATGCGCATCCATCTATCTATAGTTATCGGACATGGGAGTCGGAAGGCCTTCTTACTAATGAATAGCAACAAAAATGTCAAGAGTCTCTACCAATTATTCCCGACTGTGGCAATGTGCTCCCTGGATAACCCGATAACTTGGGAATAGATTATTGTATGCTTCTTTGTTCTTTGATAATTTATGTAATACATATATCTTCATAGAAGATATATATATGTACATATAATCATAGAAAATATCACAATTTCTTCAAATCCAGGTAACTGTCTATTTCCATATGGTTTAAAAACAATTTGATAACAATATATTTCCAACAATGGTATATAGAATACCATTACGAGTACTTGCATTTTGATATAATGTAAAAGTATTGAAAGCTTAGGCTACAATCATCCTGTATAGTTCTATATGGGGAGCCGCGGTAGCGGACAAAGGTATTAACTTACAAATTAAAGGCGAATTTTAGAGGTTGAAGAAATTGCCGCCCGTGGATTCAACCATTGTCTTTACAAGCAAAATTCGCTCGCCGATTATGTGCAATCGGCTACACGCGTTTCCGCATCAATGATTAACACACACTCCCTATTCGTGCATTCGAGAAAGGGAGTTGAACAATTGCATATGGTTGTGCTCAGACCAGAGAAGGAGAACATAAGTGTTTGAGAGAGAACTATTTTTATGTTCTCCAACTGAACGAAAGAAGTTTATATATGAGGGGTGGAAGCACCAACGGGTAGAAGAAACCTGAAAGAAAGTGTAACGGATTCGAATAATTCTGCCGAGAATCAAGGAGGAAATAATCAACAACAGTTACAAGAATCAATTCTTAACTGCCCAAAAATAAAACAAAGGAACTGACGTAAAAAATAAATGCCAAACCACACCGTGACACGAACACGAGCTCGGGAGTCGGGCGTACGGCACGGCGGCAGCCGCGCGCGTGGGGATACACCAATATCCACCACACATTAGCTTCAAACAACACAATTGCAGCTAACTCCTTTAATAAAGAGAATGGAATTTTGGTATCTAATCAGATGTGGGAACAATGAAAAAACTCAGTAAACCTTTTAACACCTTGCATTCACTAATATTCAACATCCCCACAAATCAATCATCAATCATCAATCGAATCATCATAGCCCTTAAATCCCATGTGGGGCGCTAACATGAACCAAATGTGATTATTTCCAGGAGGTCAATCCACAATAAATTTTCCTCCTCCACTCCCTCCGGATCGAGGAGCCTCACTTCTTGCAAAATCCAACTGTTTCAGATCTTTTCTAATTCCTTCCCACCAAGTCATTTTTGGGTCTCCGCTCTACCTCGTTTAAATCCCCTTGATCCCACTCTTCCACTCTTCGCACCGGTGCCCCTGAGGTCTACGTCTTACATGCCCAAACAAACGCAAGCGTGTTTTCCCTAACTTACTTGCAATATCGCAACAACATTCTGCGGATAACTTCATTTCTTATTCGATTCTGTAGAGTGTCTCCCACATTCCATCTTAAACATCCCGCATCTCGGTGACCCCAACCTTTTGGAAAATGCTCTTCTCTGGAAGCCCAACATTCCGCTACCATAAAGGCAAATCGGTCTATAGCAGACCTGTAAAACTTCTTTCCTCTAGTTTTCTTTAAAGGCGATGCTTCCGATCGCATAACACTCCTTAAGCCACTCTCCATTAACCCACCTGACTTAATCGCTCATGAGCCACATCTTGGTCAATATGCCCCATTCTTTTGGATGAGAGCACCCAAAGATACTTAAGCAACACCATGGTCAAGTCTTTCCGTCCAAACTCACACCCCATCATTGGTCCCCCATTTGAGACCCAAATCGACATTAAATACTCAGTCTTGCTCCGACTTAGCTTAAATCCGCGAGATGTCCAACCTTTGTCTCCATTGCTCCAACTTGGCATAACCCAGTTCTAGTTTCATCCACCATACAATATCATCCGCAAAATACAACACACCATGGTAACCCGTCCTCTGGATTGGCCCTTGTCACTTCATCTATAACAATGCAAAAGGAAGGGCTCAATGCCGACCCTGATGCAAACAATCGTTAAGGAAGTCCTTGTCATCCCATCACAAGTCCTACATTTTGTTGGACACACGATACATGTGCCTTAAAATAGGTCATGTACCTCCGGGGAATACGTTTTTTTCACATTGTCCACCAAGTACATCTCCTTGTACTTTGTTCATAAGCCTTTTCTAGATCGATAAAGAACCATATGGAGTCCTTCTTCCTGCCCTATTAAAACTCATCATTTGTACTTAACAAATGAATTGCTTATTATTTGGACCCAGCCCATAAACCAAACTGGTTTCGGAATATGCTAGTGATGCCCTTAACCGTTGTTCTTTACCCTTCCCAATACTTCATCGTGTGACTATAAGCTTTATTCCTCGGTAAGTTTAGCGCATCCTGAGCATCTCCTTTGTTCTTATAAATGGACCAAGGTGCTCTTCCGCGCAATCTTGAGGTTCTCGAAGTCTTCCATATGATGTTAACAACTCGTTAACCAATCATTACCAACCTTTACCAGACACCTCCACACTCAATCGGTATAACCATCAGCCCTAACTGACTTTCTTCGATTTCATCTTCTCAATGCAACCTCTACCTCTACTTTTGACCCTGTCAAACAAACCCCACATTGGATTTCCTCCTTACTCACAGACATTCCCCTTGTTAACGGCCCCTTGACTTTCCGTTACAATAATTCATCGAAATACTCCATCCACTTTCTTTGATGTCCTCATCGAACCAAAACCTTTGTGTTCTTATCTTTGACAACACTTGAACATTGCCAATAGTTCTTTCTAGCCTCTTGTCTTCGCTTTGCCATCTAAAACCTCCTTTTCTCTTCTTTGAGTCAGGCCTTGCATATACCTCTTCGTAAGCCTTTTCTTTAGCTTTCCGCACAGCTACTTTTGCTTTACCTTAGCGTCTTTACGTCAAAGGTTTCCATCGGTCCTCTTTTCCGCCAAGGGCCGTAACATTCTCTTTTGTGTTTGAATTGCCGCTTTCACCTCTTCATTCCACCAAGAAGTATCCCTATGTTACCATAGTGTTTCCCCTTATTCCCCTAAGACTCTTTGGCCACTCTTAGAAACAGCTCTTCATTTGTTGCACAAGATGCATCTGGATCTCTACCTCTCCATCCCAATTAGCCTCTGATCTTTCGGTAAAACTTAGCATTTGCATCCTTTAAGGTCCACTATCTATCTTGCCCCCTTGGCTACTCTTCTTTTCTCACACTCACAAATGAAATGAAAAAAAGGAAAGAATCTGACTAAGCACTTTAAATTTGTTTGACACTTAAGTGCTGGTGCTTTTGGATTGAAACACACATAGTGGAATTGAAAGCAATTATCTCTAATCAAAAGGGTAACGAACCTCGAACGCTTTTGACCAAGAAATAAAACTCAACAAGCATGGCAATCTCACCTAAATATACATTACAATTCCGCGATTAACAACAAAAATATGCCCATCAAATCTTGGAACACTCATGATGCTTGAAAAACTGCCAAGTCTTTCATATAAAGTGCCAATCCTTCCACACTCACGTAGGTGAAAACCATAAGTCTTTCCTCAAGACCCCATATCCTGGCTATGGAATCATTAAGAGCATAAGTCAACTCAAAAAAGTAAGTCATAAGAAGGGAAAATGTAGCAACGATGAGTCTATTCACAGCTTCTTAGTCCACGAACCTTGCCTAGCAAGATGGGTCTCAACGTGAATTTTCTCATCCAACGTCTTAAGCTCCATTCGCCCTCGACGGATCAAGGACTAGTTTTTGCTTAGGCTCCTGTTTTTTTTGAAGGATTAACAATTTTCATGGAAAATTCATTTTTAGGAAAAGTTTCCTTGTTTGTTGATTAGAGGACAACTCTGAAGAAAAATGAAAATATGAAGATGAAAAAGAAGGTGTGGGAATGAATAAAGGCGAGATGTAAGGAGTTGGGAGAAATTGTGGATCCTTCTCTACAAAAGGAAAATGATTTTCCTTTTCCAAAGTGACTTTTCTCCTTTGGAGGAAAATGATTTCCACCCCTTTCCAAAACAACAAAGAAAAGCTAAAACAAGGAGGAAAATCATTTTCGGGAAAATGTTTTCCGTCAAAATAAACGGCCTTAGTCTTTAGTCAGTGGATCTGCAAGAATTCCTCTCTGACCTCACATATTCTATGTAAGAACCCCCACTTACAATTAGAATCTTACTGATTCATACCTAATTTGTATTGCTCATTTTCTTACATTGCGCACTTTCTTTGCAACACTGATGATGCTTGTGAGTCACAATGTAAAGAGAATAGGCGGAGCAGGATTGCCCCCACAAGGAATATCTGCCAAGAATTTCTCAACACTCGCGCTCTTGCGCCGACCAGCAAGAGCTATAACTCCGACTCCTGCGTGGACCGAGCTATACAAGTCTGTCTGTAGACTTCCATGATATGCTGCTCCACAAACAAGTAAACATAACCACTAGTAGACTACCTCATTTCAATTGGTCAGAAAACCCCAGTTTGCATACAATATCCAATTTCCATGTTGATAGACATGTAATGGATTCCAATTTCACTATAACTGCTTCCTTCCAGAAACTAGCATCCAATAGAGCTCATGTGCCTGTTCATATGTCTTAGTTAGTCATCAATCAAATATACAACAAACAATTAACTCATCAAGTTCATCTACATCTCAATTCAGTTAAGAAATAGTAATAAAATCAGAGCCAAGTGTAGGTTCGCCCCGCCTTAGGCAAGGATTCGGGTGACCTCAGCTTCATGTCATGGAGTTGAGCCATGATCCGCATGTGAATGCGTTGGGGTGGTCGTCGAATTGAGGATCGCCACCGTGCCTATATAGGTATTCACCGGACGCCACGAAACATTGTGCCAAATTAATGGCCCACGTCCAAATCAAGTGAACCAGTCGTGGTTCGGGAAAATGGACGATCAGATCTGAACCAAAATTGCCCCCCGCATGTAGCGGCTCTACTCGGTCTCATGTAGTTTCCATAAATCATAACAATTGAATTAAAAAAGAGCCTATTGATTTGACTTTGAGAGTGCATTGATTACTAGGGTGGGTTGCTAATTAAAAACAAACAAGACTTCTAAAGGACAAGGGACACTGGTTTAGTCAATGTTAATAAGGTGCTTAAAAACCGGTCGTCCATGTTATCTGACTTTAATGTGACAACATTAAAATTCCGGTCTTGTTTTAAGCAATATATACAAGTGTGATGAATATATTAATATACAAACGAGAACATGAAAACAAAGTTAGTAAGGCATAATAATATGTATGTTATCTGCCTCCCTTGTCATCGCAAACAATCAAATGTTAGAATAATAAAAAACTTCAAAGGAGTCGGCCTTCGATTAGAATTGCTACGTTGAGACAAAACTAAACGAGTTAGTATGACAATAATATATGTATAATCAACGAAAACTCCAAAAACCATGAAAACATTGAAACGTTGAAGAAAACTACATATTTACATGAAAACCATAACAAGTGAGTTCTACATTTTTTAATGAATAAAACTCATAACCATGGTTATCAATTTAAAAGAGTCAAAAAAGAAATAAAAAAGATGAAAGAGAAGGTTTTTGGTGAGTAATCTCAGATTTATACCCTTTTTCGCTTGTTGATTCGAAAGATCGATGCTTTTGAATTGAAACGAATGTGTTTGAGTGGTTTTGAGGTGTATAGATGTGTCTCGTGACGTGTGAAGTTATTGAAAGTCGTGTCAAGTGAAGTTGAAATCGTGAATTGTCGTGTCCCGAACTGAGCAACGGCAAAGGGGTATTTATAGGCACGAGGAAAAACGAGGCCAGAAAACCCTGCGTATATACGCTGAGGATGAGCGTATGATACGCAGGTGAGGAGCGTATATAACGCTCATCCAGCGTATATACGCTTCTCTTTTTCCATGAAATTTGGCAAAAACGTATGGCAAGGTTTGAGCGTATATACGCTCAAATGGAGCGTATATACGCTCCTGATGAGCGTATTATACGCTCCATTTCAGCGTATATACGCTCAATGGTTGAGTATATATTTTTCCAAAAAACCTCGATATATTTCGATTCCCTCCGATTTTATTCGTGATTTCCCTTGATTCGACGCACCTAGACACCCTTGCTCTCCAAGCAAGGATTTCTAGGATGTTCTAGAAGGTTCCACGATATTTCCGGAGTATTTTTCTATTATTCACGTATTTTCTGCGTATTCTGCGTATTTAAAACTTGGCAAAATTCATAGAAATCATAGAAAAATCAGAAAAATAATTTAAGAAATATTGGCGGATTCAGAAAAATGTGACGCACATGATGGAAAACAAAAAAGCACGAGAATGCCAGCGTAATTTGTTTGAAAAGCCTTTGAAAACCTTTGAGTTTATCGAGAAACCGAAAGAAAATATGTTTGCCTTGTAAGTTGACGCTTTGCTCAATAGTTTCCGAGTACGACCTCACGTATTTCCAACTTTCGTGAGTTCAAAGCATCTTTTCGAGTCGAAACAAACGCGAGACGCGGTATAATTTCATCACGGATTACTCATTTGGGGAGACACATTTTCAGTGTCTACACAAAGCTAGTTTTAAGTTCTGCGTGTCTTACTCCTTCTAGATGGAACAACCTCATCTTGTCACTAGAAGAAGTAGGTACCTGGCAAAGAAGTAGAAGCAGAAGCAAAAGCAAAGCAGAAGGAATAGGACTAATCACATCATGAGGAACAACATCCTTCTTAAGAGGGAAAAAATTCTCAAATAACTCAGCAACTCTTGATTCGTTGAGGACCTGTCACTCAAGACATAAATTGTAAGCAGCACTATTACTTGCATAACCAATGAAAACAGTATCATATGTCTAGGTCCAATGGTTTCCTTCTCAAAGAGGTAATGAAACCTTAGCTAAGCACCCCCACACTTTAAGGAATTTCAAGTTAGGTCTAAAGCCTTTCCACAATCATATGGGGTCTTGTCTAGCTTTTTGTGAGGCACTTTGTTCAAACATGAGTAGCAGAAAGTATAGCTCCCCCCACATGTTATCAGACAAACCTGAACTAAATAACGTAACATTCATCATTTCTTTAAGGTTCCCGTTCTTCCTTTCTGCTATTTCCGTTTTGTTCTGGGGTGCGGGGAGCAGAAACCTCATGAATTATGCCATTTTGTTTCACAAGTTCCTTTTAGAAACATGTTCCATACTCCCACCCCTATCAAACCTAAGTCTTTTACCTTCGTCCAACTGATTTCTACTTTTGCCTTATAAATTAAAAACATTTTTTCTGCCTCATTCTTTGGTAGCAAGAGATACACTTTGATATATCTAGAATGATCATCAACAAATGTGATATAATCCGTTTGCACTTCTACTTTCGGTACATTTAAAATCACTAAATCCGTATGAATTAATTCAAACAATTCATGTTTACGTTCAAACAACAGGTTTTAAAACGTTTTTTAGTGTATTTAGCACCAACACAAACTTCACATTTGCTATGATCATTACATTATAGATTAGGAATTAAAGACACATGTTGTAAGTTTTTCATGAACCATAACTAACATGTCTAATTAGCGTGCCAAAAATCATAAGACTCAAGTAAGTAGATGTCGATATCTCCGGTCAATATTAGTCAACAAAGTCAACTGAATATTTGATTCGTAACACGTCCTTGGTGCTAACTCTTCTTTTGTGGCTTCTAATGAGTGCACCTTAAAGATGACGATCTCTAGTTTGTCAGCAATTGTATTGAGAACCATGTTAACTCGGTTTTGTTGTGGGGAATTTGTGATGTTGCTTGCTCAAGTGAAGAAAGCTTGTCGTGCAAGGCCTTGATGGTGTCGTTGTTTCACCCATTTGTGGTGTAGATGAATTGGGTTTAGTGACAAAGGTTTTAGGGACGAACATAATCTTCCCTAAATTCGTCGCTAAAGCAATTTTAGCGACGAAATATACCTATTTAGGGACAGATTTTGTCCGTCCTAAAAGCATTTTTTTGTAGTGCTTCTGGGCAAGAATAGGAACTAGTAGACAATACCTTGCCGACCTTCAACGTTGCTATGTAGATGACTCTATCCTACATGAGAGTCTGTTACACTCGATTTTTGAAACGAGGCATGACTTGCTTCCTTTACTGGACTCGATGCTTAGGCCTAGTAGTGATCATTCCTTGCCTAGGACTTGACCAAAATGAAAAATGCTTGAACGTCAAAGTTGTTTTCTCCTTTATCTTTTTTTGTTCCTTTTTAAAGGAAATTCATATTTTTTAATTTTTTTAAAAAAGGCGAATCATGAGTTTTGGCGCTCGTTTAGAATAATGCGATGCAAATAGATGTAATAGATAATATTTAATGCTTACAACCATTTGGCATTACGAACCTGTAAGACGCGTCGGGCGTCAACGAGCCGGACTAGAGTACGAGTATGCCAGAGTTGTGTGTATTATACTCGAAAACTAGTAGAGGAAGTCGCCACCATCCTTCGAGGAGCTGCGGAACTAGGTTTAAGTCTTTGCCTATAATTGCACTAATTCTTTTATGCACGCGATGCGTGCGGTGTTAATTTTCTTGTTATTGTGATATCTATAATCTAACAACAACCCTTAATTAAAAGAAATGATGGAAGATCTCAACTAAAACAAATGATAATTATGAAATCTATGCTAAGGAAAATTTTGATTATAATTATTGTTTTTTTTTGGTAAATAAAGTTGACATTAAAACACGAACAAGCATACAACTAAACAATGCAATTGGGTGAAAACCCTACTAGGTAGGCATCCACTCATAAGCATGCAACAAACTTACTGGACAAACCAGTATTACAAAGTTTCCAACCACAATCTACAAGACTAAGAGATTTTACAAGTATTCAACATTTGAGTCCTGGCCTTAGTAAAAATTGTGTCTTTTTAACAATAGCTGCCATAGTGGATTTTAGCGACTGACTAAAAGCGTGTTAGCGACTGAAAAAAACAGTCGCTAAATGGATTTAGCGACTGAGGCGACCAAATAAGTTGTAGTCGCCAAAAGGCTAGTCCGTAACCAATTTTTAGCGACTAACTTTTTGGTAGTCGCCTTTTTTGCGACTACTTGGCGACTGATTTGGTAGTTGCTAAAAAGGCGCGACTGAAAAAGTTTGCTGGCGATTGATATGGTAGTTGCTATAAGGCGACTGAAAAAAGTTTGTTTGCGACTAGTTTGTAATTGCTAATTGGCGACTGAACTAGTGTATTGGCGACTGATTGGGTAGGTTGCTAATTGGCGACTGAATCTAGTGTATTGGCGACTGATTGGGTAGTTGCTAATTGGCGACTGATTCAGTGTTTAGCGACTGATTTGGTAGTTTGCTATTGGCGACTGAACTATGTATTTGGCGTTGATTTGGTAGTTGCTAATTGGCGACTGATTTGGTAGCTGATACAAAGTGGCTGCACAAGCTGTAGCTAGAATATCTCGCTGAGCCAAAAGAAACCCTGCTCCTCCGAGCCAACTCAAAAGTGCAGCCATACTACAATTAAGCTGCACATGCAACAAGCACCAACATCTGCCAAACAGCCTTACTGAAGATGCACTTCAAAAATAAATGGTGATTAGTCTCAGTAACCTGCCCACAAATGCCAACAGGAGTCATTAGGGCAAATCCAAACTGATGCAATCTGGCTTTTGACTTGTAACTGCTCCAACACAAGCAACCAAAAGAAATTTATGCTTAGGCATAGAGAGCTGATTCACACTATATGAGAACAGTTGTTCTATCACCGATTATAATTAATGTTAGTAAAATTAAAATGTTTAGTTAAAAACAAAACTTTACAACCACGTCAGCTCGACTTAGACTAGTATGCAAGGACTATAGTGTAAAATTTTGTGTAATGTTGACTTTATTAATCATTTAGTCAGGAAGAAATACATGTTAATGTGCTTTTTTGAAAATGCATGCAAGGTAGAGCCCTTCTGACTTTCTTCGTAGTTTTTGGTAGTATGGAAAAAAACCTCAATTTTTTGTAGCTCATTTTATATGGAGACTTTGCTTTGTGATTTTTGGTTGATTTTGAACCTTGTGAGAGTTTTTATCTTTTTAGAGCGCAAGTAAGCACCCAAAAGTTGAAAAATTCACAAAGTTTGAGTGTTTGCACTAGAATTTTTAAGTTTTCTATTTGCTTGTGACTTTCCAAGCTTAGACCAAACTACCCAAGGGAGGAAAAAGGCTTTCGATTCGGTTTGGATTCAAATTAACTTTCCCTTTATCATTTACTATTTTCTTTTCTTTTCACTTACACATTTGGGATTTATTTTGGGTTTACATGTGCATTTGCAACCCCTTGAGCTTTCCATTCTTGTTAGCCACATTACATGCCTCATAGCCAAATTTCACATGTTTTTTACCTTAGAAATCAAGTGGAGTGTGGTTACTAATAAGTTTTTAACGGCTAAGTGTTTAAGGGCGTCATGTGTTGTAAAGTGCAAGTTGAAATGCATTAGTAATGCAAGTTAAGTGAAAGCGAATTCCCAAATGCAAAAAAAAAAAGGAAAAAGGAAAAAATGTTGCAAATAAGCACAAGAGGGGCAGTTGATCTCGAGTTCAAAGTTCGGCCAAAGTGGAATGGGAGAAAGCAAGCAAGTGCAAAATGAGCTTGCCTCTCAAATGTTTGTTGATGTGAATTGGGGAGCTTTTCCCCCAATGTTTGGATTGATGAATGTAAACTCCACTTGTTAGGGATTACCACCACGAGGCTAATTTACAATTGTCCACACCTACCCTTAGCCAACATTACAACCCAAAAGCCTTTTGACCTTGGGAGTTGAGTCACAATTGGTGGAGGGGGTCACAAGTTTGATTTGTCATTTTGGATATCTAGTGCACTGTGCTTCACATCATCTTGAGTACTCTATTTTTTTTCTTTAAGTCCTTTCTTTGGACTGTGAGTTGTCACCAAGAATGGCTCGACTTGAAGCCGAGGAGGGTTGTTTTGGAGAGAGGAAGGGAGTGGATTGGCTCAATTTTAGGCACCTTTGATAGTTGCTTCACTTTGTGATACACTTTGATACTTGCTTGAATCATAATTGGGGGGACATCTTTATTGCTCATTAAGCGTCCTTAAGTCCTAAAAAGATCCACTTTCAAGAGACACTTGGGTTTTGTTTTCCAATATTTTCTCTTTTCTTTTTATTTTTCCATTTGTCTTTCTTTGTGTGTTTTGAAAACCTTTTCCTTGTTTCTTGCTTATTTATGGAGTTGTGGCTCTTCTCTTTGGAAACCCTCAGGATTACGGGTGAAAGTTCGGTATACGGTTTGATTTATGGCCGAAATCAAACCAAACCTTAAAAATCTGGTTTTGGATATTTAAAACCGAAACCAAACCAAACCAGTGAAATTAATTCAGTT
Source organism: Bassia scoparia (assembly GCA_008642245.1). Classification (NCBI taxonomy): domain Eukaryota; kingdom Viridiplantae; phylum Streptophyta; class Magnoliopsida; order Caryophyllales; family Amaranthaceae; genus Bassia; species Bassia scoparia. The sequence continues at coordinate 5,903 of SNQN01005570.1, read as the reverse complement.
TTTTATTTGAAAGCAAACCAACCATAATTTTCAACTAAAGATAATAAATTAGTTTACCGAACCGATCTATTTCATTTTTCCGACTTTAAATTAGAAGTTAAAGACATCAAATATGTTATTGACTTTTTTTATAGTACAATCGTTTATAAAGGAGAGAGGAGTAAGAAAGGGATCTAACCTTTAAGTTTTAACTGGCAGCCTTATTATTGGCCTTATTGGACTATTGACTAATAAGACCCAATATATCAGACATCTCATATATACATAATTACGGTCAGTTTTTTGTTTTTGGTTTTTTGAAACCTCAAGCCAAAACCAAACTGTAAACCATTATTTTAAAATTTTCAAACCAAAAAACCAAATTTTTAAAAAAGCGAACCAATTATATATGGTTTGGTTTGGTTTGTTTTTATCCGAGTTACTTTCACCCTACTCAAGAGACCAACCTCGTCTCCTAAGCGACTTGGGGGTTTAAAGGGCTTGTCACTTGTGCCAAAAGTGATCGTGATTCCTAAGACAGTGAGTTAGTGTATAATTCTTTTCCTTTCTTTTCTCTTTTTGCTTTTGCTTTGCTCGAGAACGCGCAAAGGTGCTTGTTTGATAAGTGCCAAAAGTGGTCTCTTTTAGGCCTTGTTTTCTCTCCTATTTTGACCTTTTTGTGTGTTTTTGACATTATTTTACTAGCTTTTTTGCTAGATTTCCACTTTGTATAGTTTATGGAATTTTAGTTGTTTTTATAGTTTTTAGCTTACTTTATTCTATTTTCTCATTTTTATAATTCCAAATCCAAAGCTTTGAGTCATATTCCAAGTTGCCATATGATTCGGTTTCACAATGTTGTGCCTATTTGTGTCGTTCTTGTGTTCTACTACCTCTTTTTTGATCCATATCTTTTGTCATATTCTAAGTTTGCAGGTGAGCTTATCCCATTTGTAAGTAGACTTCGAGATCTTTCCAATGCTATATTACAAGATGCAATCCAAGTTCCGAGGCAAAAGTTATGATCGGTCAAAGTTGGAGTGTATGGAGAGTTGACCAAGATTCAGAGGAGCAAACTACAGGAGGAATGTCAAGCCTCCGACACTATATAAGCTTTCCCACTTAGCTAATTTTCAAAGAAATTCAGGAGAAATATCGAGCCTCAAAGCTCCCGCTCTGGCAGCTCTCTTTCTTAGTCGATTTTGGAGTTTTTCAGGGAGAATGTCGAGAGGTCAGAGGGCCCGGTCAAACCATTAGTCATCCTCTCTGACCTCCCTCATCCTTGTTCTATTTTGTAGAATTATGCCGAGCCATTAGAGCACACACTCTGGCCTTTAAAGTGCCCGCTCTAATCTTTCCTAGGTCGCTCTGCCCAAAGTTTCAAGCAAGTTCAGAATGTCGAGAGGTCAGAGCACCTGCTCTAGCCTCGTTGACCTCCGATGTTGACTTTTTCAATTTTGACTGGTGGAATTATTGTAATTTTAGGGATCTTGTGATATTAGTAATGACATTCTTGTAATTCTAGCAAACTTTGTAAAGAGGCGAGGTAGTATAAATAGTTTTTAGGAGAAAGAAATGAACAAGTTTTTAACATTTTTTTCTTTAGTTTTGTAATTCATTTTTTTTCGCATAGAATCAAATTTTTTTCTTCCTTTTTGTCCTTCTATCTTCAACCTTAGAGGAGAAGAAAACTCCATTGAAGGAGCTTCAAGTAGTGCTAGCTAGCTTGCTCGTTTCTTTGCCGTTTTTGATAGTGCTCGCTTCAGGAGTAAGTTTCTATCTTTTGTTTTTTTTATTTCATTGAGTTTTGCTTTAGATTTCATGCATTTAGGGTTTGACACATTTTTGTGGGTCGTTCTTTTATGTTCATTTTTGCTTTCAATTGTTGCAAATTAGTGTTCTTAGTAGTTTGTGATTGTTTTGCACTAATTTTTACTTGATTTCATTGCTTTTCCTATTAACCCTATTTCTTGTGTTTGAGTTTTAATGTCCATGGCGTTTTCCTTCATTCATGCTTCAAATTTGTTACTTACTTTTTTTAATCATGCTTAGTGAGTAGTTTCCTTGCTTAGGTAGCTAGGAAGTCTAATCTATAAGTGATCAATGCCAAAGTGATATGAAAACCTCAATACATGAATTATTTGCCTTAAATTATGGTTTCTCTCAACCTCTATAATACTTGGAG
>SNQN01005569.1:22918-43578 GCA_008642245.1 Bassia scoparia | reverse complement strand
TCGCCTACGAGTTTTAACACTTGGTTAAAATTTTAAGCAAGTTGTATATGGCGCATTATTGGATCATTCGCTCCTAGTCGCCTACGAGTTTTAACACTTGGTTAAAATTTTAAGCAAGTTGTATATGGCGCATTTTATTGGATCATTCGCTCCTAGTCGCTTACGAGTTTTAACACTTGGTTAAAATTTTAAGCAAGTTGCATATGGCGTATTTGGCAAAAAGCTCAAGGCGAATATAATATTAAAGCAAGCATTAAAATAACATGCATATTGTCAAATACATAAAATGGCATCAGGGCCAGAAATTCAAATAGTTCAGACAAACATAAATCAAATACATATTCTGAGAAGATGAAAACAGTCACTTGGGCAAGGAAGGAGGATTGGCGGTCTTTCCATCAGAGGGCTTAGGCGTAGAAGGAGGAGCATTGGCAGGCTTTTTCGGCTTAGTCCCAGTGGGAAGTTTTGGACCAGAAGGATTGGCGCTGGTTTTTGCCTTCTTCTTGACTGGGTCACTGGTGCTTGAAGGAACTGAATCGGAAGAAGACCGCTTAAGGTTGATCTTCAGGCCAGAGGTGGAAGAAAATACCTTTCCGCCAGAAGAAGTAGCACCCTTTGAGCCGCCAGAGGCAGACTTCAGCTCATCTGCAGCCTTTCGAGAGGCATCAATGTTTGCCCTTCGTGCCGCCTCGGCTTGTGCCTTCTGAGCCTCAACGGCTTTAGCCTTACAGGCGGTCTCTGTCCGTTCTTTGCTCAGCTGGGCTTGCTTTTCAGCCTTCTCCTTCACCCTAAGTCGTTCAGCGGCAATCAATTCCTAGAAGGCTCGAAGAATCTCCTCTCTTTTGCCAGGCATGACTTATTCGGCAGCCACCAGCATCTTGGTCTYCATTAAGTCTGATACCTTGCTAGAAGCACTCAAGGCCGCCTCGTCCCTCCACTTCTTTCCCGCCGGCCCATCACGCCACTGTTGGATGATTGCTTCCTGATTTAGGGGCTCGGCGGGAGGAGTTTTCTTCAAGACTTCCAGCTCTTGGCGAACCGCGGATAAGTCATCCTCGGCCTTCTTTTTCGCCTTCTCTGCCTCCTCTTTGGCTTCAACGGCATTATCAACCTTGGACTTGGCCTCTTCCAGGGATTGGGCATGGGAGGTTTTGAGGGTGGTAATCTCCTCCTCTAATTCCTTCACCTTCCCTTTGCTCGCCTCGAGCTCTTTGGAAAGTGCCCCCTCGTTCGCCAAGGTCTGACCATAAACTTCCGCCAAGCCATGAATCCTTGCAGAGAGTTGGAAATAAACCTAAGTATCAGGAAATGGCGAATTAAAGAGGAAAGGAAGGAAAAACTGAGCATAACTTACATCAAAAAATGTTTCCCTCAAGGGGATGAAGAAATTTTCTCTCTCTTTCCGGATAACCTCAGCATCCGCTTCAAGCGAATGCATGTGGGTAACCGCCTGATGAGTCCGTGTCATTTTGACCTCCATTGGAAGGTCAGTGAATGGAAGACCGACATACTCGTCAGTTTCTTCTTCCTCCTCCTCATTAGCAAGGTCATTATCGCCATCCTCATTATTTTGTACTTCCTCTTCTTCCTGAAAAAGGCGTTCGTTATCGTCCCCAGCTTCAACTCCTAACGCCTTCACAGGGTTGTAACCTTTGAAGGGTTCAAAGGTAGGATCGCCGTCACCAAAGGCGTCATTCAAGTGATCGGCTTCAACCGCCTCCTCCTCGTTATCCGCCATGCTCTCCGCAAGGCGTTCCTTCTTTGTGCTCTTTTTCTGTCAAATAGAAGGGTATAAGATGGGCAATAGAATAAAGGTTGGATGAATAAAACACAACTCTTACCGGGGGCGGTGTAGGGATCTGGACAGTCCCCTCCTCAAGTACTTCATCCAGCATGAAGAGGATGTCATCAATGTTCTGGGTTAGCTCTGTCATCTCTTGAGTAAACCTGGAGATAGCTAATTCTGCAAACCAAAGCAAGATAAGAGCACAGATTTAGATATCAAAGGGCGATTAATAAAGGAAAGTAAAGACTCATACCCCTCGAGTACGCCCTGCTGAGACCCACATACGACAAGAAAAACTCCCTTGAGAGAGTCTTGACTTGTGGCACCCAGTGACTCGGAAATAAACACTCATCGCCCATAGCATCTAGGATGTTTGGTTTTGCAGTAAATGGCCATTATAGCCTCATGCTGGGACATCTGAGGGACATCATTGTTTAAAAGGAAGTTTGGAGGCGTTCTACTCGGCTTTCTTGGAATGTTCCATCCCTCGCCGTGGTAGATGAAAAGGAATTTTCCCCGGAATCCTTTGTGGTTGGAGACGGTTTTTTGAAGAATCTTGTGYTACCGCCTGGTTCTAAAACCATACCAACCATCGCCGTAGTCTTTCTTTGACTCCACCAGATAAAACATGTTTCGCCAAAGAACGAGGGAAGGGGTGACCTCAAGCATACAGCAAAGGGAAATGAAAGAAAGGATCTGGGATATGCTATTTGGCATTATCATCGCCAAAGATAATCTATATGCATTTAACAACTCTACTATGAAGGGGTGCAAAGGAAACCTAACACCTAATTCTAAATGAAGTAAATACACTGCTATACAACCAGGAGATGGGTTAGTAACCGCCCTTTTTGTGCCAGGAATGACAATGGTATAATCATTGGGGAGGCGGTATCGAAAGGTTATCTCTCGCCTATATTGCTCCTGACCTAGCCAATTCCTAAAGTGGCGGACAAGATTATAACCTTTAGCCCCGCAGGTGTTAGAAGTGGATGCCTTATCCTTAGGGAATTCTCGGTCGGTCTCCGGGTCATCGACTGTTACTTGCACCATCCCTGATTTTAAGAAATGATTATAAAAGTCAGCATAAGTGTTCTCATCTTCCGGTTTACCGGCATAGGTTACTACGCCGCCTACTGGTTATATGTGTCTCAACTCCTCCTCAAAACCTGTCGACAAACTATCACTAGTGTTATGGGAACTAGACTCGGGGCTAACAGCAGGAACGGCGATAGGAGTCTTATCTACATTAACAAGATTTTCTACAATCCTAACAGATGGATCTTTATAGCTGGAACTACACCTAGCCACCCACTTCTTGTTATAAAAGGAATCATCTTCTAATTCATAGCGTATGGTTCTAAAAGTTAAACGATCCATAACGAAAAGGACAGAGAGTCGTACCTTCTAATGAAAAACACTAGTTTACGGATCGCCTGGTTTAGTGGATATCGTAAGATTGCTACAAATCGGCTTCCTCAGAGAACGCCTTCTGCTGTTACTTTGAAATTCTAGAAAAGATGGAAGTCACGAAGTTTAAAGTGGAAACTTTCAAGAATTTGGGAGTTTCTCTCTCTAAAATTTGATTTGGAGGCAAATAAAATGATGAAGAGAGAGGGTGAGCAACCTCGGATATATAGACTTTAAGTTTGGGCTTTTACTATTTCTGTATTCCAGGCCCATTATGGAGTATTCTCTTCACAGGCCTGATGCAAGTAGAGTATTTATACCGTATAAATTACGGTATATTTGTACAATACTCTTTCTGACAAAAGTACTTTTGTACTTCTGTAATACTTCTCCCTGAGGTTAAGGAATGTTTCCGAGAATAGGGAATTATAAAACTCGGATCTGTGATCCAGGGTTCGTTCGCCATGAGCGTTTGCTCGCCCATGAGATTATAGGAGCTAAGTTGTCGAAGGAATGTCTTCCTTCCACAGAACAGTTCTCGGATCGCCAGGTAAATATGACCTGGAATTTATAGCTCTTTGGTCGCCTTAAGGATTGAACGCCAGGGATTCATCAAGATTCAACGGACACATAGGAAACCAGGGGCTTCAACATCTCATTTCTCGGATTGCCCAGTTAGGGTGATCCGAGGTAATTTGTTTTAAATGCCTTGGGCTTTGAACGCCCWGGGACTCCAATTCCCCATTTCTCGGATCGCTCAGTTAGGGTGACCCGAGTTGATTTGTGTTAAAACGCCCTGGGCTTTATACGCCCAGGGACTTCAATTCTTCATTTCTCGGATCGCCTAGTTAGGGTGATCCGAGATGATATGTTTTCAAACGCCCTGGGCTTGGAACGCCCAGGGGCTTTAACACTTCATTTCTCGGATCGGCCTAGTTAGGGTGATCCGAGGCAATGTGCTTCAAAACGCCTGGGCTTTGAACGCCCAGGGACTTCAAATCCTCATTTCTCGGATCGCCAGTTAGGGTGATCGAGATGATATGTTTTCAAACACCCTGGGCTTGGAACGCCCAGGGCTTTAACACTTCATTTCTCGGATCGCGCAGTTAGGTGATCCGAATTAATGTGCTTCAAAACGCCCTGGTCTTTGAACGCCCAGGGACTTCAATTCCTCATCTCGGATCGCCAGTTAGGGTGATCCGAGATGATATGTTTTCAAACGCCCTGGGCTTGGAACGCCAGGGGCTTTAACACTTCATTTCTAGGATCGCACAGTGTGTGATCCGAGCAATTGTGTTCAAAACGCCCTGGTCTTTGAACGCCAGGGACTTCAATTCCTCATTTCTCGGATCGCCCAATTAGGGTGATCCGAGATATATGTTTTAAAACACCCTGGGCTTGGAACGGCCAGGGCTTTAACACTTCATTTCTCGGATCGCCAGTTAGGGTGATCCGAGGTAATGTGCTTCAAAACGCCCTGGGCTTTGAACGCCCAGGACTTCAATTCCTCATTCTTCGGATCGCCCAGTTAGGGTGATCCGAGATGATATGTTTTCAAACGCCCTGGGCTTTGGAACGCCCAGGGCTTAACACTTCATTTCTCGGATCGCCCAGTTAGGGTGATCCGAGGTAATGTGCTTCAAAACGCCCTGGTCTTTGAACACCCAGGGACTTCAATTCCTCATTTCTCGGATCGCCCAGTTAGGGTGATCCGAGATGATATGTTTTCAAACGCCCTGGGCTTGGAACGCCCACGGGCTTTAATACTTCATTTCTCGGATCGCCCAGTTAGGGTGATCCGAGGTAATGTGCTTCAAAACGCCCTGGGCTTTGAACGCCCAGGGACTTCAATTTCACATTTCTCGGATCGCCCAGTTAGGGTGTTCCGAGATAGTTAGTTATAAACGCCCTGGGCTTAGATTGCCCAGGGGCTTCAACGCCTCATTTCTCGGATCGCCCAGTTAGGATGATCCGAGGTAATTGTCTCTGAACGCCTAGGGACTTAAAACACTTACAGGGGCTTGAAATAATATGATCCCAAATGTGTTTTTACCTAATATATCTGAAGTTAAGGGCTAAAATCCTAAATGTAGGATTTTGTATTTATAACTTCGGACAGATCAGGAAAATATTTGAGAGATGTTAAAATCAGACGATTCATTCCGCTCGATACTTAAGCTGCAAAGAAGCTTTAGTTAAGAATCGAGCGTGGGGCTAATTGTTCCACCCCACTATGTATTGGGCCTGGCCCATTAACCGTTATTACAGGAATGCCATTACTGGCTTGGTTGACCAAGCCAAACAGTTAAAGCTTCCTAAATTAGCTTTCTAACTGAATTCAGTTAGAAAGCCTTCTAGATCTTTCTAGGTCAGGGTAAAATTACCACATTACCCCCTATTGTCTATAAATAGGGAGCTTAGCATCAYATAACAGGATTGGACACACTCATTTTCCTTCTGAGATTACACAAAAACAAGTACTTTCTCTCTCTAATTCTCAGATTCTCATATTTTCTCTCTCTTACTTTTGCTGACTTAAGCATCGGAGGTGGTCCCRAGGGAACACCCCCTGGGCCCTCTGACTGCTTTTTCTCTCTCCTCAGGAACCTGACGCAGATCACCGGCGTACTTTCCAACGGATTTTCTAGCAGCACTCAAGACTCAGACACAAAGATTTAGATTCCCTGTTTTTCTAGATCTAAGATTTCCTTACTTGGAACGACCTTAAAAWTTTTTATTATAAATAGTCAAAAAAATGGTTGAATTTATGTTAAAGGATGTTGATTTCTAATATTTTTTACATTTAGGGGTGGTTATTTCAAATAAAGAAAAGAAGGGTGGTAAAATTAAATTTAGATGATTTGAGGGGTGGTTATTTACAATTTATCCTTTTTTTCACTTTATTTTTGAATTATTGGTAATGATTACTATTATAGATAAGAAGATTGTGAAGTTTGAGTTTTATTGAAAGTAATGTGATAATTGTACTTTCTCCGTTTCTTTTTAGATGCTCCACTTTGGTGTTTGCAAAAATCGAGGCAATCTTAGTTGAAGTGATTAGGTTTGTTGATGGGTATTTAAATTTAAATAAAGTATGGAATGCTCAAACTAAGGGGAGGGGTAGAGTGAATTTATTGTGGACTCCATAAAAAGTAGGAGATATATAAGGAGATATTAAGGAGATATTAGATGTGATCTCCATGTCTCAAAAAGGGGAAATTAAAAAAAAAAGGCAAAGTGGTGCATTTTTTGTAAAATTTCCGTAAAGGGAAACTGATAGATGAATCTAAAAAGAAATAGAGAAAATACTATATTTAACGTGATAAATGAACTCTAAAGAGAAACAAATAATATTGAGCTGATAAAATAATAGCCCGAAATGGTTTTAGCATAACTTGAGTAATAGATTTATGGTACAGTTAGTTGAAAAAAAATTATAGCACAACCGATCGTACGGTATAGTACACTCAATTTTCCATTATGGTCAATCAAGTATGAAGATATAATATGTAAAAATGAGACAAAAGATGATACCATGAACATCCTAAATCGTTACATTGGAATTGTATTTCTAAATTGTATTTCCCATGAGTTACCAAAAGAAATTGTTGTTCAATAGGCAATTTGCTAATCATGGATCCGTAATTTTCACTAACCAAGGGGTTGGCAACATCATTCCCATGTTTTTTCGACATTTCAATTTTCTAACAATTTGCATCCTCCGTTTTATAAAACTTGATCGACGAAACAAATAGTAGTACAAATTGCATTTGATGACAGTTTTAATTGGCCTTGGAAAAAGAAGGGAACCAAAAAAGCACTTAATAGTTTTTAGGACAATGTTAAACATAATTCTTACGGGGCGTTTGACATGTGGAAATGAGAATTCGGGGAATATAAAGTGAGAGTGGAAATGAGAATTAGAATGTGAGAATTCGTAAAATAATCTCAATGTCTTGTTTGGCATATTAGTGGGAATAAAATTAAAATTTTTTGAAATCCCATGTTTGGTACGTGGGATTAAGTAGGGATTAAATTGAAAGTTTACAAATTTACCCTTTCATAAGTGGGGAAAGGTATAATATCAATTACTCCCTCCGATTCTTTTTACTTGCATGATTCCATTTTGCACAGTTTTCAAGACACAACTTTGACTACTAATAACTTAAATTGTATTGTTTAGAAAATTATAAAAATTTGATATTAATAAAAGATACATTAAGACGAATCAAACAACATCTCACTTGACTATATTATACATTATAAATTTGTCAAAAAAATTGGTCAAAGTTTACTAACTTTGACTCCCAAAAAGAAAATGGTGCAAGTAAAAAGAATTGGATGGAGTAATAAATAAGGATATTTTAGTCTTTTAATCAAAATAATCCTATTCCAACCATTTTATTATCTATCCCCTTAGGTAATAAAACATGGGGAATAAGAGCTAAATATTCTCATTCTCATTCCCATCTTCAAACTTAATTCCCACCTACCAAACATTGGTTTATAAAAACTTGGGATTAATAATTCCATTCCCACCCCATAATCCTTCATACCAAACGCCCCGTTAGGGCTATGTTTAAGCATTAAATCTATTTTTAAAAGGCAAAAGCTAATAAGCGCCCCTATGGTGTTAGATAAGATAACTAAATATGGAAATATTAAATGAATATAAACATTAATTACACAATTGACGTGTAAATTTGGCATACATTCCAAGTTTAATGTCATTTTAGAAAATATATTTATAGCTTATCTAACGCCCCGAGGCGTCCGTTAGCAATATCGTTTTTAAAAATGAAAATAATTTATAAGTTATAGACAAATTTACACATTATTTGAGATAATAAATGCTTGATTTAACATGTTATATCCAGCTATGTTTAATATTTTCCTAATATTTAATATAACTTTTGATATGCTTTCAATAATTTAAGGTAAATCCACATTTTTCGTTTTACACTTTGTCAATAATTAAATATTCTGACATTGTGTGAGAATGATGATTTGTATACAATTAATAGCCGTGATACTAATTAAACAATAAGAAGTCGAAAATATGGGTTCTCCTTTCTCCTACCCTTTGTATTAATGGCAACACTTGGGTGGTTTCAAATTAATTATAACATACTTTTACATACATACAAGTATAAAATTTTGGCAGCTTTTGTTAGTAAAAACTAAAAAGACAGTTATACCATTTACTATCCTTGCATTATTCCACTTGTGTAACCTGCTTATCTTAAATAACAAAGAGAGAAGATGGGCAAAATGGGAACTGCAGCGGACAAAAGTACTTTTGCTAAATCTTAATGAAATGAGAGTATGGTGCAATTAAAATGAGAGTTTATGAGCAAGTAATAAATACAGTAATTAAAATAGCCAATGATGATGAATAATCAATCATGATCAACAACTTAAACTTAAGAATAGTAATGATGATAATAATAGTTAAATTAAACAATAAAAAAAGGAGATCAAAAGGCAATATGAAATGTGATTGGTCGTAGCAAATAGTCCAATTTCAGGCAGTACAACAGTCAACAGTGTTAATTGGTGTAGACCGCCATTTCACATTTTCACCAGCAGGTCACCTTGCTCCGTCTCAAAACCTACCTATAAATATCACCACTCCCACACTCTCTTTCATATTTCGCCACTCAAAACAAACACAAAACAACGTTATTCTTTTTTTATTTGCTTATTGGGATCCCAAAACTACATTTTTCTCCCACTGTATGCTCTCTTTCTCTCTCCTCTACCTATTTCTACCTTCTTCCCAGCTCCCTCTTTTTATGTTTGCTTTCTTCTCTTTGTGTCATGCTTGCCTTTTCAAAACAATGTTGCTATTATCACAATTCTTCTCTTGTTGTTCTGCTGCTGCTGCTGCTGCTGCTGTTGTTGTTCTTGTTCTTGTTGTTGTTTTTGTTGTTGTTGTTGTTGTTGTTGTTGTTGTTGTTGTTGTTGTTGTTGTGTGCAGACTAGTAACATGGTTTTATGTGGTGTTGTTGTTGAATCTAGAAGAGGGATGAGTAGATTTCGCAAGAAAAACCCTTTTTTTTCCATTTATGTTAAAGGCGTTGTTTTTGGTACTTCTGTAGTATTTCTGGCGTTTTTGTGTGTGTGTTTTATCAATGTTGCTACTGTTGTTCTTTGTTATTGTTGTGTGTTTTTATAGTAGTATGGTGAAATGTGCTCTTAAATCTAGAAGAAAATGAAAGAAATTTTGTTGTTGTACTTTTGTTTGCGCTATAATGTGAGAAGAAAATCGGAATATTTGTTTTTATTGTTAATGTTATTACAATAACCCAGAAAAATACATTTCTCATGTTTTACTTTGTCAGATTATATTTTCTGGAATTATAAAGTATTATTTGTATAATGTTTGCATCTATTATTACATCCATTAAAACCTCAAACATTGTTACCTTTTGTTCATCTTCATCCTGTTTAACACTCAAAATAACATAATCCCACCAAATAAAAGCTTTCTACTCATTAATAATGGACATTTTGCTTGTTGAAAAAGGAAAAAAACTCTTTTATTTTTTGATGCAGTAAAATGTCGTTGTGTTTTTTTATATATTTATTTTTTTAATTTCAAATACTATCAAAGAAAAACACAAGCAAGTTAAGATGATAAAAAAAATTTGATGTGGGTTTTTTGTTCAGAATTTGCTTTTTGCCATTTTGCTGCAATAATTTGTTTTCTAGCTCTGCAAAACTACGAAAAGACTGGTATTTTTGCTCATCATTAATATTGTGTACTTAAATTTATTTATTTAACGTTTTTTCAAGAACTTATTTTTATTTATTTGATTTGACTAGGTTTTGACGTATTATCAAATGGGTATATTTTTCCTTGGAAAATGGGTCTATGTAGTGGAGTACTGTTCAACCCTAAAAATTTCATTATTATTTTTTGAACTTTTATTTTTGTTGTTTTGAAATAAAATACGATTGAGTGAGAAAATGATGAGATACTCCGTATGACATGTACATCAGCATGTTTGTTGGTTGTTTTTCATGAGCTAACAACTTTTCAGGATTATATCATTCTATTTTTCTTTTTCTACCGCTGCTCTTTGCATTTAAATATTTGCAAAAGGAAACTTTTGATATGATGTCTGATGTGTGTGATGATTTGGTACGTCAAAAAAATTTGGATGTGTGTGAAGTACTTGAATATGCTGTTGACAGTATTCTGGGATTGAAATTAATTGCTAGTACTGTATTTGAAGTGTATCTGGAAAAAAATCATAAGAATTTTAAATTTTGTTCATAACTATTCAAACAAGATCTGAAGTGATTATGTTTCTTATGTATTCATGATAATTTACAGCCAAAGTTTATGAAGTTTGGAACTAACAATAGCAAGAAATATAAAAAGTTGGGTTTTAATTGTTGTTTGTTAATTATTATAGTCCTTTGGGTATTAAGGTGCAGCGTACTTTTACCTTGATCTGCCATATTGCATTGTTCTGACTAGTGGTAATTTTGATATTGATATTTTCGAAGAACTCATATATGTTGCTGTAAAATCCTCGGCAACTATGTACTAGACCTTTTTGGCTTGTTATTCACAATCTTTCAGTTTTGGATAATAGCATATGTTTAAAATTTTAAATGATACGTCATGTGGATTACAGTGATAAATCATAAATGCATTATATGTGTTGTTTACTTTCAGCTAGACGAAGATGGGGGGCGAAGAAGGAGCAGATGGAGCTGGGCTTCCCCCACCACCGCCGGTTGTACCTCCTGGTGTGACACCTGTGAAGGAAGCAGAGCTTGACCTGCCCAAGAGTGCTCCTGCACCAAAGAGGCAACCTATGGCCAGGAGTGCCTTGGGCATGAAAGGACAGAAAATACAGCTCTTGACCAACCATTTTCAAGTCAAGATGCCAAATTCTGATGGCCATTTTTACCAATATAGTGTATGTTTTCTCTATAATTTAGAAGATAGTATATAGTTTTGATATCATTGCTCATTGGTTATTCAACTTATTTTGCCTATTATTACTATGATGCAGGTTAAGATGGCCTATGAAGATGGTACGCCAGTGGAAGCGAAAGGCATTGGGAGAAAAGTAGTTGATAAGTTGCATGAAACTTACCAGTCTGAGCTTGGTGGTAAGCACTTTGCATACGATGGTGAAAAGACCCTTTTCACCCTTGGATCTCTCCCCCTTAAGAAGGATGAATACAAGGTTGTCTTGGAGGAGCAGCAATCGAACAGGTATGACTGTATGATTTAACATCAATATGATGTGGATTATTTATGTGCATACACTAATGTGGTGTGTTTGTTGTGTGTTAATAGAGCTGGTGGAAGGGGTGGCAGCCCTGGGGGAGGAGGTGGTAGCCCGGGAGAAGGTGATGGTGACAAGAAAAGACTTAGGCGTCCACAAAGGTCCAAGACTTACAAGGTTGAAATTACCTATGCAACCAAGATTCCACTGCAAGCGATAACAAATGCGTTGCGTGGGCAGGACTCTGAACACTTTCAAGAGGCTGTGAGAGTTCTTGACATCATTTTAAGACAGAATGCAGCAAGACAGTAAGTTCTAGACTGATTGCAAGTTGGCAGGTGATTTTTTTCTGAGTTGTGATATTACTATATTGCATGACCTCTGTATGCAACTGCAGGGGCTGTCTCTTAGTCCGGCAGTCTTTCTTCCACAATGAGCCCCGCAACTTCACGGACATTGGTGGCGGAGTACTTGGGTGCAGGGGATTTCATTCAAGCTTCAGGGCTACACAGGGTGGCCTCTCTCTTAATATCGGTAAGTTTCTTACAAGTGCTTGAGTGATTTATTGTTTGAGAAAATCTTTTTGGTTTCATTGAAATTAATAGCTGCCTAGCTGGGATGTCAAGGTAGCATGTATTTTTCATATCTCTTGATGACAAATTTGAAATAGTTTAAATGATTATGTGATAACTTGAGAGATTGTGGTACTAAATTATTTTTCATGTATTTGCACCATCTTTACCCCTCTGCCCCAATTAGATGCCAAACAGGTAGATTTTTATATGCTAAGTGTACATTTACACCATCCTACATCATTTAATGCTTTAGGTTTTGGATTTGAAATCGTAAAATCTTTACAATGCACCTCAGTTCTTCACAAATTCTATATGATGCTTCTTAATAGTTGGTTGTGTAGACTGAAAGTGAACAGATAACAACTTTATATTGTAAATTAAATTGAAGTCAGTTATAGATTAAGCCAATTGAGGAAAGCAAAACTTACCTGTTCACATTATTATCAATTATTGTCTATTATAATGTCAAGTACGTTTTGCATTAATCCTGAATAGCTTTACTGCATAAGTTCTAGCATTGTAATGACTAAGTTGACTTTCATCATTAATGCATCTACTACTTAATCATTTTGATGAAACAACCTGGTTTGGTTAGTAATCTGTTATTAAAATCATCATTTTAGTGAAACCAATACAATTTAAGGACATTAGGATTACTTTGAAAATTATTATTAACTTTGAGTGTTTATATCTTATCATTTTCATGTGCAGATGTGTCAACCACTATGATTGTTCAGCCCGGTCCTGTGATAGACTTTCTCTTGAGGAACCAAAATGTTCAGGATCCAAACCAGCTTGATTGGGCAAAGGTGACGTTTATTTCAAATAAAGAAGTGCTTCTTCACTAGAGTTATTATGACTAATTATGGTTTTATGTGTATATAATAGGTTAAGAAGACACTGAAAAATTTGAGGATCACTGCCCGACCTTCAAACATGGAGTTCAAAATCACTGGGCTGAGCGATAGTATCTGCAGGGAGCAAATGTAATTTAACCTCGT
Organism: Bassia scoparia; assembly: GCA_008642245.1. Lineage (NCBI taxonomy): Eukaryota > Viridiplantae > Streptophyta > Magnoliopsida > Caryophyllales > Amaranthaceae > Bassia > Bassia scoparia. The sequence goes on along the minus strand of SNQN01005569.1, from coordinate 30,554 downwards.
ATTATTATGCATGGTCATTGTACTTTTGATTGCCTATAAGATTAATCTGCTTTTGCCTGTCTTAAGTGATTTAAATTATAGTGCAGAGGTAATTATATTTGGTTAACTATTGACACAGGTTTGAATTGAAACAAAGAAATGGTAATGGGGATAGCCAGAGTGTTGAGATAACAGTGTATGATTATTTTGTGCAAAATCGAGGCATTAATCTACAGTATTCTGGTGATTTCCCTTGTATCAATGTGGGGAAACCAAAGAAGCCATCGTACTTTCCTATTGAGGTAACTAATTTCTTCTATTAAAATTGAAGTACGTGGAAAGTAGATACTGATGTTCTTTGTAAAAATTACAGCTATGTGACTTGGTATCACTGCAACGATACACAAAGTCATTGTCTGGATTACAAAGAGCAAGCCTTGTGGAGAAATCACGCCAAAAGCCTCAAGAAAGAATGAAAGTTCTGACTGATGTATGCTACTGTTGCTACTGCCTAATGGTATCTCTTATTTTATATTTCCTCTTTCTGAACTGTCAACTTCTTTTTCAATAGGCCTTGAGGACTAGCAACTATGAGGCAGATCCTTTGCTCAAGTCATCTGGCATTCTGATCAACAATCAATTTGCTCGAGTTGAAGGCCGTGTCTTGCAAGCTCCCCAGGTAACCAACTGTTGCAATCATACAATATGATTCTTTTAGTAAACCATTTGCGTTCCCTGAGGCTGATATGTTAAAAAATATATCATTTTATGAGGGAGTATTGAGGTTTATATGTTGGATGTTATCTTCTTAAACCTGCAGCAACTGAAGTTGCATCAGTCCATTACAGTATTTTTGGACTTAACTTTGGCCATAATAATTTGTTGTTTCCAATAATCTCTTGTGCAGCTGACAGTCGGAAAGGGAGAGAACTTTAATCCTCGAAATGGTCGATGGAATTTCAATAATAAGGTTTTCCTTGATTCATTGTGCTTGATTTCTCTGTAATAGATGTATGTTYCTTATGTTATGCTGACAATGCATTTGTTTATGTAGGAATTGTTTCAACCAACCGAGGCTTTGCAGAAATGGATAATTGTCAACTTCTCTGCTCGGGTAGACATGAACATGTTGACCAGAGATATTGTCAAATGCGGCCAGAGAAAAGGAATTGTGAGTCTTACAGATATGATTTGATTTGATTTGATTCTGTCACTATAGATGTAACCTGATTCTTCTGTTTATATTTTTGAAGAATGTAAGTGAGCCATTCAAAGTGTTCAATGAGAGCCCTCAACACCGTAGATTACCAGCTCCTGTAAGGGTGGAAAAGATAATGGAAGCTATCAAAAGTGGACTCCCTGGTCCGCCCCAGTTCATATTGTGCATTCTTCCCGAGAAAAAAAACTGTGATGTTTATGGTTAGTTTCAACATCTTTCTTTTCTTTTTTTCATATCTTGTTTATAGTTTATGGATGCTAATGCTATATTTCTACATAAGAACAAAACATGATTCTGTTGTTTGGACTGAAGGACCATGGAAGAGGACTAATCTTGCTGATCTTGGTATTGTGACCCAATGCATAGCTCCACAGAGGTTGAATGATCAGTATCTCACAAATGTCTTGTTGAAAATTAATGCCAAGGTGCCAATTTTTGCCATTCTATAAAAGTTTGCTGCATTAACATTGTTCCTTGACTAACAGGTTGTTTTAAATACGGTTTCACTTTAATTTTATTTCTTTGTTTCTCAGCTTGGTGGACTCAATTCTATGTTATCTATCGAATATGCAAGGAATGTGCCTTTGATATCTCAGGTTCCTACTGTCATAGTTGGCATGGATGTTTCACATGGTTCCCCAGGACGTGCTGATGTTCCTTCAATTGCAGCAGTAGGTTTTCTGTGACTTTAACTTTAAAAAAAGCATTAGACTTGTTCATGAATTGTTTTCAAATTCATTTTTCTGATCTAAATACAAATTGTGCTTAATTTGAATGAAGGTTGTTGGCTCTCGCGGATGGCCATCAATCTCCCGCTATCGAGCATCAGTACGTACTCAGTCTCCCAAGGTTGAGATGATCGATGGTCTGTTCAAGCCTGTACCTGAAACTAAACAAGATGATGGCATGATTAGGTACCATTCCCTAGAAGTTCACAAATGCTTGATTGAATACTTATTATGCTTATATAACACTAGAGTGACCGAAGATATAATTTATTTACATACTGTTTTTGTGCCCTGATTAATCCAGGGAGCTATTGGTTGATTTCTTCCAAAGTTCTGGGAAGCGAAAACCTGAACACATAGTCATATTCAGGTACCAAAAAACAATACACATTGAGCCATTTTATTCTTGTGTGTTGCCATGATTAGCAGCATGTCATTTGATCCCTTAATTTTTCACTCATACTTGTATATGGTACTTACATTACTTTTCAAGTCTTACTCCCAGTACTAATGAAGTGATGAAAAACAAGAGAGAAATATAGAGGATAATTTATAAAGTTTTAAGCCTGTGTTTAAAATTACACCACATGATAAGGCAAGGAAGACAGATATCTACAGATGAACCAACATGAATTAACCAGTTACAAGATCGAATGGGGGAGTTGAATTTTTATGATCATTTCTACTCGGGGGAATTTTAAGTACTAATCATTATTTTGATCTTTCAGGGATGGTGTAAGCGAATCTCAATTTAGTCAAGTCCTGAATATTGAGCTGGATCAGATAAAGGAGGTTGTTATCAGAGATAGTTTTCTTTCCAGTCACATTATTTGCAAAACTTTAACTTGCATAACTAATGTCTGCTGCTACAGGCTTGCAAGTTTCTAGAGGAGGACTGGTATCCGAAGTTCACCTTGATTGTTGCCCAGAAGAATCATCACACAAAGTTTTTCCAGGAAAAATCTCCTGACAACGTTCCACCTGGTGGGTTTCTTATCAGTCAGAGGTCAATTAGTATTACTTTACCCACACTTATTCTGCAATCTGGAATTCTAATTAATTGTTGTTGTTTGATATTTTAGGAACTGTTGTTGATAACAGCATCTGTCATCCTAAGAATTATGATTTTTACATGTGCTCCCATGCTGGAATGATTGTAAGTACAACCTTTAGTTTTGTTGATATAGGTCAGTTATGCATGTGTCTGGAGTGTTTAATTTCTTACTGTGGTTTGTACTCGCAGGGAACAACTCGGCCAACACATTATCATGTGCTTCTTGATGAGATTGGTTTCGCAGCTGGTGATTTACAAGATCTTGTTCATTCTCTATCCTATGTGTAAGTACATCAAATTAATACTAGATTATAATTTTTGTCTTTTCTCATGGTTTATATAATCTTGATCTTTTGTTGTCTTAATAATTATGCATTTCTTACCTCTGTATGATCAAAGATTCAAAGGCCTCAGTTTTCTAGCTAATTCTTCGATTGACTTTTCACATCCTGGTCCCTGAAGTTTGTGTATTATGTGTGACCTGCACAGGTACCAGCGAAGCACAACAGCAATTTCTGTTGGTGAGTATCTTCGAGAAAATATAATACTAAGTAGTCTTTCATCCTTAGTAAATTAGTTTTCAGAAAATAGGCCTTGTTTTCCTCTTGCTGATTGACTTTGTAACATGTCATCTGAAAGTTGTACAAAAATCACTAGTAGTTTTCATGAAATTCGTTCGTTCATACACTAGTGCAGGAAATACAGTTAGTTTAGATATCATAAAATATCATACTTCCTGCTGTAGGGAATGGTAGAAACATATATACTTGTGCCTTTTGAAGCTTTATAAACTGCTAAAGTGCTAAACCATACTTGGGCGTGCTTCTCAATTATTGCAATGAAGTGTATTGATCAGTGTGGATGTGTGTATGCAGTTGCACCTATATGCTATGCTCATCTAGCTGCGAGTCAGATTGGTCAGTTCATGAAGTTTGATGATTTCTCTGAGACTTCTTCAAGTCAAGGTGGTGGTGTTACATCTMCTGGCAGTGTGCAAGTTCCTCAGCTTCCAAGGCTTCACCCAAATGTCTGCAGCAGCATGTTTTTCTGTTGATCCTTTTTGCGTTGTTAGTTCAGCTTTTGCAGATACAGTATCTATGTTACTCCAACTAATTTAGACCCTCTGTTCCAAATGCTCACAGTAGCATGTATTCCACTGTCATGTGGTTGATTTCCCAGCCTTTTTGATACATACTTGGCTCTAAGTTAACGTTCCTAGTAATCTAATCTTAGTTCTAATGCATGTAATTAAGTAAGCTCTGCTGATCCTTGATGGCTAGCAGTTACATTCGACTACTCGAAACTACATACATATCAAGTCCTATGAGCTGCTATGACACTTTTGAAGGTTTCTTTAGCTCATTGATCGTCGAAGGAGATCGACTTCTATTATTATTATTATTATTATTATTATTATTATTATTATTATTATTATTATAAACACCAAAACGTGGTAAGCGTTACAAGCAACAAATTCTGATGATTATTATTATTATTATTATTATTATTATTATTATTATTATTATTATTATTATTATTATTATTATTATTATTATTATAAACACCAAAACGTGGTAAGCGTTACAAGCAACAAAAAAGGCACAAGAGATCTACAAGAAGTTGGAGGGGAGCCGAGATACAATCTGGGCCCCCACTCCTCTAACAATATAATAATATTATTATTATTATTATTATTATTATTATTATTACCAGAAATGGCCATCAATCTCCGCTATCGAGCATCAGTACGTACTCAGTCCCCAAGGTTGAGATGATCGATGGTCTGTTCAAGCCTGTACCTGAAACTAAACAAGATGATGGCAGATTAGGTACCATTCCCTAGAAGTTCACAAATGCTTGATTGAATACTTATTATGCTTATATAACACTGAGGACCGAAGATATAATTTATTACATACTGTTTTTGTGCCTGATTAATCCAGGGAGCTATTGGTTGATTTCTTCCAAAGTTCTGGGAAGCGAAAACCGAACACATAGTCATATTCAGGTACAAAAAACAATACACATTGAGCCATTTTATTCTTGTGTGTTGCCATGATTAGCAGCATGTCATTTGATCCTTAATTTTAACTCATACTTGTATATGTACTTACATTACTTTTCAAGTCTTACTCCAGTACTAATGAAGTGATGAAAAACAGAGAGAAATATAGAGGATAATTTATAAAGTTTTAAGCCTGTGTTTAAATTACACCACATGATAAGGCAAGGAGACAGATATCTACAGATGAACCAACATGAATTAACCAGTTACAAGATCGAATGGGGAGTTGAATTTTTATGATCATTTCTACTCGGGGAATTTTAAGTACTAATCATTTTGATCTTTCGGATGGTGTAGCGAATCTCAATTTAGTCAAGTCCTGAATATTGAGCTGGATCAGATAAAGGAGGTTGTTATCAGAGATAGTTTTCTTTCCAGTCACATTATTTGCAAACTTTAACTTGCATAACAAATGTCTGCTGCTACAGGCTTGCAAGTTTCTAGAGGAGGACTGGTATCCGAAGTTCACCTTGATTGTTGCCCAGAAGAATCATCACACAAAGTTTTCCAGGAAAATCTCCTGACAACGTTCCACCTGGTGGGTTCTTATCAGTCAGAGGTCAATTAGTATTACTTTACCACACTTATTCTGCAATCTGGAATTCTAATTAATTGTTGTTGTTTGATATTTTAGGACTGTTGTTGATAACAGCATCTGTCATCCTAAGAATTATGATTTTACATGTGCTCCCATGCTGGAATGATTGTAAGTACAACCTTTAGTTTTGTTGATATGGTCAGTTATGCATGTGTCTGGAGTGTTTAATTTCTTTACTGTGGTTTGTACTCGCAGGGACAACTCGGCCAACCATTATCATGTGCTTCTGAGAGATTGGTTTCGCAGCTGGTGATTTACAAGACTTGTTCATTCTCTATCCTATGTGTAAGTACATCAAATTAATACTAGATTAATAATTTTGTCTTTTCTCATGGTTATATAATCTTGATCTTTTGTTGTCTTAATATTATGCATTTCTTACCTCTGTATGATCAAAGATTCAAAGGCCTCAGTTTTCTAGCTAATTCTTCGATTGACTTTTACATCCTGGTCCTGAAGTTGTGTGTATTATGTGTGACCTGCACAGGTACCAGCGAAGCACAACAGCAATTTCTGTTGGTGAGTACTTCGAGAAATATAATACTAAGTAGTCTTTCATCCTTAGTAAATTAGTTTCAGAAAATAGGCTTGTTTTCTCTTGCTGATTGACTTTGTAAATGTCATCTGAAGTTGTACAAAAATCACTAGTAGTTTTCATGAAATTCGTTCGTTCATACACTAGTGCAGGAATACAGTTAGTTTAGATATCATAAATAATCATACTTCTGCTGTAGGAAATGGTAGAAACATATATACTTGTGCTTTGAAGCTTTATAAACTGTAAAGTGCTAAACCATACTTGGGCGTGCTTCTAATTATTGCAATGAAGTGTATTGATCAGTGTGGATGTGTGTATGCAGTTGCACCTATATGCTATGCTTGCTCATCTAGCTGCGAGTCAGATTGGTCAGTTCATGAAGTTTGATGATTTCTCTGAGACTTCTTCAAGTCAAGGTGGTGGTGTTACATCTTCTGGCAGTGTGCAAGTTCCTCAGCTTCCAAGGCTTCACCAAATGTCTGCAGCAGCATGTTTTTCTGTTGATCCTTTTTGCGTTGTTAGTTCAGCTTTTGCAGATACAGTATCTATGTTACTCCAACTAATTAGACCTCTGTTCCAAATGCTCACAGTAGCATGTATTCCACTGTCATGTGGTTGATTTCCCAGCCTTTTGATACATACTTGGTCTAAGTTAACGTTCCTAGTAATCTAATCTTAGTTCTAATGCATGTAATTAAGTAAGCTCTGCTGATCCTTGATGGCTAGCAGTTACATTCGACTACTCGAAACTACATACAATTCAAGTCCTATGAGCTGCTTATGACACTTTTGAAGTTTTCTTTAGCTCATTGATCGTCGAAGGGATCGACTTCTTATTATTATTATTATTATTATTATTATTATTATTATTATTATTATTATATAAACAAAACGTGGTAGCGTTACAAGCACAAAAAAAGGCACAAGAGATCTACAAGAAGTTGGAGGGGAGCCGAGATACAATCTGGGCCCCTCTCTAACAATTAATATTATTATTATTATTATTATTATTATTATTTATTATATTATTATTATTATTATTATATTATTATTATTATATTATTATTAATTATTATTATTATTATTATTATTTTTAATTATTATTATTATATTATTATTATTATTATTATTATTTAATTATTATTATTATTATTATTATTATTATTATATTATTATTATTATTATTATTATTATTATATATTATTATTATATTATTATTTATTAATTATTATTATTATTATTATTATTATTATTATTATTATTATTATTATTATTATTATTATTATTATATTATTATTATTATATTATTATTATTATTATATTTATTTATTATTATTATTATTATTATTATTATTATATTATTATTATTATTATTATTATTATTATTATTATTATTATTATATTATTATTATTATTATTATTATTATTTATTATTTATTATTAATATTATTATTA
>SNQN01005569.1:0-22893 GCA_008642245.1 Bassia scoparia | reverse complement strand
AAAGAATGTGTTTTTGTTATGATTTAGAGCCGCTGTAGTAGTGATCCAAAAAATCATGTCTTTGTTTGATTTTTTGGGTCATGTGTTACAATGGTGATGAGATGCATGATTATTTTTTTCGTAGGAAGAAGTGTTGTGGCTCTCGTCTTGCAAAGGCGAGATTGAAGACGCAGCCATAGAGTGGGCCCGCATCGGCTGTCAACATTTTTAATATTTTTTGCTTGATTATGAAACAAAGCCTATATTATACAAACCCTCCCTACATTGCAAGATACAACCCCCCTAGTATACAACCCCCCTAACTAGGGGGAGGGGGTTGTATTTTGCTAGGTAGGGGGGATTGTACCTAATAATTTGCGTTATGAAATGAAACGAAGTGGTAAATCATTAAAAAACAATTGGGTGACAGCATTGTAAAGTGGGCATGCATTTTAGTGTTTTTTTTAATTTTTTAGGAAAATGATTGAGCAACCCTAAGGTTACCAACCCTCTAAGACACAAGAGAAAAAATTAATATTATATTTACAATAAATTAGAGAAATAATTTATAAAATAAAGTTTTAATGTTTTCTAAGCCAATGAAAATTCAATATTAAGAGGGTTGTTAACCCTCAGGGTCGCCTTATCACTCTCCTTGTTTTTTTTTTTTTTTTTGCATTTTCCTAATATAATTCACTTGCTTATCTTGCTAATTTCGTCATAAAATAAATCAAATAAAATTACCAAAATTAATAACTTTTCGAGATCTACAAATTGACACTAATTTTGTTATATTTTGATACACTTTTACATGAGATAGAAAGTGTTGTGGGGTAGAGTTAAAAAGTATGAGAGAGAGGGATAAAGACATTTTTTGGTTCATTGTTGTGATGAAGTTGAAGAAAATTTTCTTAGGAAGAATAAAGATGAGTGAGAAAGTGGTAGAGAGAGAGGGATGAAGAAATTTTTTGGTCTCCACTACACATGCTCTAAAGTAGTTTTCCACCCTAATTTTCCTTTTTTTGGGTTGGGTCAAACAAAGAAGAGCAAGCGGGAAAATGATTTTTCAATAACATATTTTCTTCCTAAACAAATAAGGCCTTAAAGGGTGTTATTGAAATATTATTCCGCTAAATATACTCTCATTCATTACGCATTATGTGCAACACTCATATTAGGTGTTTCTAAGACAATTTTTTTTTATGCTAGACAACTTTTCTTAATTGTTGCTAATTGTGGTAGGTTAGAAAAAGGAGGAGATAGAAAACATGTGAAAATTAAAAGAAAAAAGGAAAAAAATAAAGTTGAGAAAAAGTATGAGAGAAATCACGTGGAAAGGAGAAAGAATCGTGTTGAGTGTATTAAATTAGGGGAGTATTTTTTTAGTAAGGGTATTATATTTTCACCCAAAAAAGTTTACCAAAAATTGAAATAAGAAGTATTGCAATGATTGTATAATACTCATTTATGGAAAGTGTTGCAAATAAAGCGTAACAGATGAGTATAATATTTCCCAATCCTAACTTTAGTGTTGCAAATATAATATTTCTCAATCCTAACATCTTAATCTCGTTGGTAGCCATCAATTTATTTTATTATCAAAAATAGCCACCAATTTTATACTAGTAATTAAACATAACCAATTAAATCTTATTTAGGCTAAATTCAACATTAAACCCCCTAATCATGGTTTAATTAGACTAAACTACCCTTCACCTACCACTCATTTCTCTCTCTTCAGACTTATTCCCACCCATCATCACAACAAGAAAAATCACTTCGGCCGATGACGTTTACCGACCGATTATCGGTCGGTAACAGCAATTACCGACCGATAATCGGTCGGTAACAGGTGTCGCAAGTCCAGCCGTCGGTAATCTTGATATAACCGACCGATTCTCGGTCGGTAATCGTTTACCGACCGATTACCGACCGATTATCGACGGAAACCATCCGACCAATTTTTGGAGGGAAACATAGGTTTACCGATCGATATTTCGGTCGGTATACCGACCGATTGTCAAATCGGTCGGTAAACCTATGTTTCCCTCCAAAAATTGGAGGGAATATAAACTAATTACCGACCGATTTCACAATCGGTTGGTATACCGACCGACAAATCGGTCGGTAAATGCTCGATATTAATTTTTTTTTTATTTAATTTCATACAAATATCGAGCAATTACCGACCGATCTGTCGGTCGGTATCCCGACTGATCTGTCGGTCGGTATCCCGACCGATGGTGAAATCGGTCGGTATACCGACCGACAGATKGGTCGGTAACTGCTTGATATTAATTTTTTTTATTTAATTTTATACATTTATGAAGTATTTACCGACCGATCTGTCGGTCGGTATACCGACCGACAGATCGGTCGGTAAATGCTCCATTTTTTTTTCATCCAAATAATATATATTGAATTAATTAGAAAGCAAAATTAATTAATAATATATTTATATAAAACTATTAAATAATATAATTATATATATAAAATTGTATATTTCATATGAATAATTCGCAATATACACAAAATCAAAATCAAAATGTAACAAATAAAAACGTACAATATTATAAATGGTAAACTAATATAACGACCTCTACTACGCCACAAATGCTCCAGAAGCGCCAGAACCGTCTGTGCGGTCGTCGGGGCGTCGTGGAAAGGAAGACGGGTCGCCGAACTGCCTCATGGTTCGCCGAACTGCCTCATGTGACAACTTATAATGGATAGAAATGTTTGGTCTTTTGTCGTTCAAACCAAGTCTATCAATTTGGGGTCTTTTGTCGTTCAAACCAAGTCTATCAATTTAACMTAAAATGTTTGGTCTTTTGTCGTTCAAACTTGTCACATTTCTATCCATTATAAGTTTTCTAACCTTAGCCACGTCCTATTAGACACCATTAGGCTTCCTAAACTTTGATTGACTCGGTTTGAACGACAAAAGACCATTTTACCCCAAAAATTGACATTTTAGGCCATTTTAGGCGTTTTTTGTTTGATTCGCTATATACTTGTCACATTTCTATCATTATAAGTTTCTAACTTAGACAGTCCTATTAGACACCATTAGGCTTCCTAAACTTTGATTGACTCGTTTGAACGCAAAAAGACCATTTTACCCCAAAAATTGACATTTTAGGCATTTTAGCGTTTTTTGTGATTTCGCTTATAACTTGTCACATTTCTATCCATTACTAGTTTTCTAACCTTAGACACGTCATATTACACCATTAGGCTTCCTAACTTTGATTGACTCGGTTTGAACGACAAAAACCATTTTACGTTAAAATTGACATTTAGGCCATTTTAGGCGTTTTTTGTGATTTTCGCTTATAACTTGTCACATTTCTATCCATATAAGTTTTCTAACCTTAGACACGTCTATTAGACACCATTAGCGTCCTAACTTTGATTGACTCGTTTGAACGACAAAAGACCATTTTACTAAAATTGACATTTTAGGCCATTTTAGGCGTTTTTTGTGATTTTCGCTTATAACTTGTCACATTTCTATCCATTATAAGTTTTCTAACCTTAGACACTCCTATTAGACACCATTAGGCTTCCTAAACTTTGATTGACTCGGTTTGAACGACAAAAGACCATTTACCCAAAAATTGACATTTTAGGCCATTTTAGCTTTTTTGTGATTTTCGCCTATCTGTCACATTTCTATCCATTACTAGTTTCTAACCTAGACACGTCATATTAGACACATTGACTTCCTAAACTTTGATTGACTCGGTTTGAACGACAAAAGACCATTTACCCCAAAAATTGACATTTTAGGCCATTTAGGCGTTTTTTGTGATTTCGCTTTATAACTTGTCACATTTCTATCCATTATAAGTTTTCTAACCTTACACGTCTATTAGACACATTAGGCTTCCTAAACTTTGATTGACTCGGTTTGAACGACAAAAGACCATTTTACCCCAAAAATTGACATTTTAGGCCATTATGGCGTTTTTTGTGATTTTCGCTCCTATCTTGTCACAATTCTATCCATTACTATTTTCTAACCTTAGAACACGTCTATTAGACAACATTAGGCTTCCTAAATTTGATTGACTCGTTTGAACAAAAGACCATTTTACCCCAAAAATTGACATTTTAGGCCATTTAGGCGTTTTTGTGATTTTCGCCCTAATTGTCACATTTCTATCCATTACTAGTTTTCTAACCTTAGACACGTCATAAGACACATTAGGCTTCCTAAACTTTGATTGACTCGGTTTGAAGACAAAGACCATTTTACCCAAAAATTGACATTTAGGCCATTTTAGGCGTTTTTGTGATTTTCGCTTATAACTTGTCACATTTCTATCCATTATTATTTCTAACCTTAGACACTCCTTTAGACACCATTAGGCTTCCTAAACTTTGATTGACGTTTGAACGACAAAAGACCATTTTACCCCAAAAATTGACATTTAGGCCATTTTAGGCGTTTTTTGTGATTCGCTCCTATCTTGTCACATTTCTATCCATTACTAGTTTTCTAACCTTAGACACGTCATATTAGACAACATTAGGCTTCCTAAACTTTGATTGACTCGGTTTGAACGACAAAGACCATTTTACCCCAAAAATTGACATTTAGGCCATTTTAGGCGTTTTTTATTTTCGCTTATAACTTGTCACATTTCTATCCATTATAGTTTCTAACCTTAGACACGTCCTATTAGACACCATTAGGCTTCTAAACTTTGATTGACTCGGTTGAACGACAAAAGACCATTTTACCCAAAAATTGACATTTTAGCCATTTAGGCGTTTTTTGTATTTCGCTTATAACTTGTCACATTTCTATCCATTACTAGTTTCTAACCTTAGACATCATATAGACAACATTAGGCTTCCTAACTTTGATTGACTCGTTTGAACGACAAAAGACCATTTTACCCCAAAAATTGACATTTTAGGCCATTTTAGGCGTTTTTTGTGATTTTCGCTTATAACTTGTCACATTTCTATCCATTATAAGTTTTAACCTTAGACACTCCTATAACACCATTGCTTCTAAACTTTGATTGACTCGTTTGAACGACAAAAGACCATTTTACCCCAAAAATGACATTTTAGGCCATTTTAGGCGTTTTTTTGATTTCGTTATAACTTGTCACATTTCTATCCATTAATAGTTTTCTAACCTTAGACACGTCATATTAGACACCTTAGGCTTCCTAAACTTTGATTGACTTGGTTTGAACGACAAAAGACCATTTACCCCAAAAATTGACATTTTAGGCCATTTTAGCGTTTTTTGTGATTTTCGCTCCTATCTTGTCACATTTCTATCCATTACTAGTTTTCTAACCTTAGACACGTCATATTAGACAACATTAGGCTTCCTAAACTTTGATTGACTCGGTTTGAACGACAAAAGACCATTTACCCCAAAAATTGACATTTTAGGCCATTTTAGGCGTTTTTTGTGATTTTCGCTTATAACTTGTCACTTTCTATCCATTACTAGTTTTCTAACCTTATACACGTCCTATTAGACACCATTAGGCTTCCTAAACTTTGATTACTCGGTTTGAACGACAAAAGACCATTTTACGTTAAAAATTGACATTTAGGCCATTTTAGGCGTTTTTGTGATTTTCGCTTATAACTTGTCACATTCTATCCATTATAAGTTTTCTAACCTTAGACACGTCTATTAGACACCTCTAGGCTTCCTAGACTTTGATTGACTCGATTTGAACGACAAAAGACCATTTTACCCAAAAATTGACATTTTAGTCATTTTAGGCGTTTTTTGTGATTTTCGCTCTATCTTGTCACATTTCTATCATTACAAGTTTCTAACCTAAGACACGTCCTATTAGACAACCATTAGGTTATACGCCGGAATTCATAAAAAAAAAATCTATTTTACTCATCGGCTTATACGCCGGAATTCCGATCTAAACATCAAATGCAATTCATAAAATAACAATCCTATTCTACTCATCGGCTTATACGCCGGAATTCCGTTCTAAACATCAAATGTAATTCATAAAAAACAATCCTATTCGTACTCATCGGCTTATACGCCGGAATTCCGATCTAAACATCAAATGAAATCATAAACCATAAAAATCATTACCATCACATCTTTGACCTTTTTGTTGATCGGTTGCGGCTCCTTCCCTGGCATCTTCTTGAAGTGCGTGTCCATACAGATCGCGGCGTTTGGCAACTTCCCCTCAATTGTCTTAGCCACCAGAAACAATTGTATCATAGTTAGGTGAATTACAAGAATTTAACGAACAAGAATTTAGTTATTTACGATACTAGAATTACAAAAAAATACTAACCAATTGCTTTGCTCGCTAATGGTAGAGACAGAACCATGACAGTGAGATGCAGGGCCTCCACTAGCGTTGCCGGCTCTCCTGTTCACCTTGCACTGAGCAGACTTCTTTTGGCTTTTTCGTCATTCAGCCTGTTCTTCATCGAAGTAATAGCTCCTCTCCAACCATTCTGGTCGTTCCTTCCTCCTTGAACGATGTCGTTGAACAGGTCTTTCAGACGCAAGCCTGCCTTGGCGTCATAGGCTTTCCGAACCTGCCCTCCAACTCAGGTTTCCAGGTGTACATTTTCTGAATTAGACAAAACCAAACAAATATTTAACATAAAAATTGTATAATAAAACAAAAAACATTCCCAGAATAAACGACATACGAATACAACTTAAATGGAGTTAGTCTTCACCTTCCAAATGTCCCACCAGTGATCCTTGGTAGCCTTATACCTCACTGTAGTTCTTCCAAAGCTGATGGAAGTAGGCTCTCATTGCAGCTGTCACCGACCGAACAACATCGGAGCATCGAACCTGCACACAAAAACATATAAGATTAAATGACATACGAATAACACTTAATTAAAATAGTTAAAACATTTACTAAATTAAATAACTTTAAAACTCACCATAACCAAGCGGGTCCAACTCTCGAGCTGAAGCGGTGGACGAAGTAGGCTATCATCTGGATAGCTCAGATGAGTAGGCCGATGGAAGGTCGATGAGTAGGCCAGATGTAGAAGGCTCAGACACAGGAGCCGAGACGTAGAAGCTCATATGGAGAGGCCGAGAAGTAGAAGGCTCAACTGGAGGCCTAGAAGTAGAAGGCTCAAATGAGGACTGAAACTGAGGAGGCCGAGTGATGACGAGTAGACTCAGACACAGGATGTCTGAGATAGAGAAGCAGTCATGGAAGCCTGGAACGAAGGAGGCTGGAACGGTGGAGCCTCGGTACGTGGAGCCTGTAAAGATGGAGCCCCAAACTGGAGAGCACGAGCTGTCCCCTGCTGCGACTGCGGTCGTGCCTGAGACGTGTCTCCTAGACAACCAGCCTGACGACCGAGGTCACCGACGCATCGTCTGAGAATGGCTCGGACGAGGCTGAATCTGAATCGGTCGAGGCTGACCGGAAACTGTAGACTGAGTGAGCCGGAGAATAGCAACGACTCGGGCTTGCTCGGCAGCCTGCGACACAGATGTCGCTCTCGTACCACCACGCCTTCTTGATGCCATAATTTTGCTACATAAGTAATAAGTTAATTATCCGCACAAATAACCAACTACCAAATGGGCCATCATTCCACTACGAACTCTAATTATTTTTTAGTTACATAAGATTTTTTGCTTTAATTTTTAATTTTTCTGTCATACATTAATACAAACTCAATATATATCATGTTCTTTTTTTTTATACTTTAAAAACAATACCGACCGAATTTTCGGTCTACACCTTTGCAGCCCATTTGGTAGTCCGTAGTCCTTAAATAAATGGTGTTAATGATAATAAATTTGAAATGTAATTAGTAATTTTAAAGAGAGCACCCTCAAAAACTCCATGGGGAGGTAAACTCATGCCCCAAGGTTTCTCCATGAGGAAGCAATCTCACCCCTCAAGTTTTTCCCCTTTTTTAATCATAGAGAAGCTATCTTACTCTAATCTTGTATTAGTTTCTCCATGAGGAAGCAATTCCCATTACCATTTGCAAGTGGTATACTGGTATTAGATGAGAATGAGAATCTTAGAAGCAATTCGTTAGTTTTAGGATAAATTAGCATTACCATTGGAATGAAAGTTAATTTTCTTCAACAAATTTACATACAAATTTATTCCCATTACCACCATTTATAACCAACTACCAAATGGGCCATCATTCCACTACGAACTCTAAATTTCAAGTCACACTATAAATTCTTACCAAAGCAGCACATATACCACAAAGATACTACTCTGACATATATTTTTGGTCTTTCATACTAGTATATTACCATTGGGAGAAAGAAATAAGTCACCTGAAGCTTGAACAGTTAGAAGGCGACTTGACGGGCCTGTCTTTTGCAATTCGTCAACCCTACCAAATATATTGAAAATGTATGACATGAAGACCCACTAGTAACAGGCCTGTATTATACTCAGGAAGTAAAATATGAAGAATAATATGTATACTTTACTCTGGAAGGAGAAAACGTAGACTCCACTTTCACGATGTGATCGCCAAATGAAGTTGATCCTGCAAGAATTATAACTTATAAGCCTGCAATTTCAGTAGAAGCTAAACACACTATGCTTTATTTTTCTCTTTGGTATATGTTTAATGCTATATTGTAAGAACTCACAGTGCGATGGGCATATCAGGCTCGAAACTCAAGCACCTAAAAACAAATCATTACTCTAAGAATCTAAGCATTCTCACAGTCACAGCTAGCAATCAATCTCAAGGTAAGGAAAGCAATGATTTCCTATTTGTGCTAGCAGTTTAGTTCAACTCAGACAAGCCTCTATGTACAATAGGTATGCTCTTGATGAAGTATAGCACAAGATAGCTCTCTCATCATCTCCTGACCATATCATCAGTAATYGGTAACCTAATATACTACCTCTGATTTTTTATACTTGCATTATTTCCCTCTTTTAGAAATTGCATAATTTCCTTTTTGGACAATAATTTCTCTCTATCTATTTCCTATCAAATGGGTCCTCCTTTCGTTCTCTCTATATCTCTCCTCTTCTTAGTACTTGCGTCCACTTTTCAATGATGCATTTATAAAAAAAGGAGGAAGCATGTAATAATCAATGAAGAATTATTAGTGTATTGTTGAACTCCAATTAAATGTTATCAAGATTACAACCTTTCAACAGATATAAGAGCACATGAGTTTATCAATAAACTATGCAATAAAACCAAATAAACTATGCAATAAAAACAAATAAACAAGCTAACAAATTAGCCACCATTACAATTAGAAAAAAATAAAAGAAACAGCAACAATATGATCAAAGAAAGAATTCATTCTTGAGAAAAATTCAAACAACCCAGAATAAGCAACAATTTGATCAAACAAATAACTCATTATTGAGAAAAAATAAGACAAACCCAGAAAAAAAAATGCAATCACCCATTACCTCCTGCAAGTCAGAAAGTGTGATCAAGCAAAGAGTAGCAGAAACAGAATGCCCAGAATATATTGCAAAAATACCTTTAAAAAGCGAAACCGCAACCACCGAGCAGTGGCAATGCAACAATAGCAGCATCGCAACACCAGAGACGAGTGGCAATGCAACAATAGCAGCAACGCAACCCTAAGCGAAACCAAACAAAATCAAACCACGCACAATCAATAATTCGACCCTTCTACAATCAATAAATTGAAAAAAAAAATAAAAAACAAAATCAAACCCTAACAGCAGCAGCGGCGGCGAGGAGTGGCGGTGGCAAGGAGTGGCGGTGATGGAGTGGCGGACAGCAYCAGCGGCGGCGAGGAGTGGAGCAACCACGCACAGCCGCAGCGCAACGACACAGCGAAAGAGAGAGAGAGAGAGGGAAAGAGAAAGAGAAAAGGAAGGAGAGAGAATGACGCCGGAGTGGAGGGAGAATGGTCGCCGGAGAGAGTGACGCCGGAGAGAGTGACGACGGAGAGAGAATGAGGGTACTCGAATGAGGGTTGTGAGTTGTGAGAGAATGAGGGTACTCGAATGAGGGTACTCGAATGAGTTTTGTTTCGAATGAAATGATTTTTTTTATTACTTTAAAAATATTTACCMACCGAATTTTCGGTCGGTACACCGACCGATTTTAAAATCGGTCGGTAAATCCTATAATTTCCTTCTTAAAAAATGAAACACTGATACGAGTGGAACAATTCCCAATGAGTCACCGACCGATTTTGAAATCGGTCGGTGAATCATTGGAAATTGTTTTTTTTTAAATTAAAATTGTGGAGTGAGGATTATAAATCAAAGGATTTACCGACCGATGTACAAATCGGTCGGTAAAAATCACCGACCAACTGCGGTCGYTGTCGGTCGGTATTATCGACCGATTTTTCGTCGGTCGATAATTTAGGTCGGCCTTACACAAAATTCTTGTAGTGCATGTGACCACCAACTGCCACAGTAGTCACCGCCATCTTCAAACCTCACCTGCCAAAATTAATCACTTGACCCTTCTTCTTCGTCGCTCCTTTCTTTCTCTTCTTCTGCCATGAAAACACTCTAATTTCTTTTCAAAACTTCCATTTCATCATCCTCTTCAAATGCTTCGAAATTCTAAATCAATCAACTATTGCTTCTTGAATCCCCTCGCTCCCCTTCTTGCACCCAATCTACAAAAAATGGGCCTCCATCACTAACCTCAACAAAACCCTAGTTTCCACCAACCTCGCCTCCTCCATCCTCGCCGAATCCAGCTCGAACCCTACTTCAATTACATGAAGCCCCTCCAAACCGGGTTCTCGTGACTTTGACTCCCGCTTCGTCCACTTCATAGTCTCCTCACTCTTTCGTCAGCGCTGCTCCGACAAACACTCCCTTCAACCACCATCGCGCAAACCCACAAACTCTTCTCATAATGATTTCATGTTAAAAGTAACCTACAAAAATAGGTAAAAATTAATGATTAACGCCACCACCAGTCACGATCAACTACCACTGCAATCGTGATCAAACAAGTAAATCATCAAATATTACCTAATTTTACACGTTATTTCTAACATGGGATCATTATGAGAAGATGAGGCTACAAGTTGGGATTATTATGAGATTATATAAATCGGATACAGATTATTATGAGCAGACGACCAAAAGTACGGATTATTAAAATCAAATTTTCCTTAAAATTTAAAATGTCAAATGTTCAATAACTAGTAAACCTTTTTTTTACGTGAAAGCCAAACAAGAGGCCTTAATCATTAGAATTAGCAATATCAGCAATTACAAGACCATGAAGCTCACTTGGAATTTCTTCTAGCCAAACCCTAAGCTTAATAAAATTAGAAGGGATTTTCTATGAAACACCACTGAGGTTTCACATTTTCTACAATATACCCATGTAGTTTAGTACCCATCTACATGATAACCAAATGTTTATAAAACCTTTCATTGGCGTGGGAAGAGTGGTGGAATGGGGGTGGGTGGTGGGAGGAGTGGTTGTTGTTTTTATTTTTATTTTTATGTTTTTTTTAATTACATCTAACCATATGTTTGGTTATACTTAACCATTAAGTATATATTGTATTGTGACATCAAACCTCAGGGGTATATTGCAGACGAATTTTTTTTGCAAGTGTATATTGTAAGAAACGTAAAACAAGAGTTTTTTGTAGAAAATCCGAAAATGAAATTGTACTTAACAAGACCATGAGCAACGAAGTTTCTCTCCCTTTTAACAAAAGAAAAGAAAAAACAAGTATAACTATGGCCTAGCAAACAAATATCATGTACTCCCCCTGTTCCCCTAAATTCCTGCCACTTCAACTTTACACGTTTGCCAATGCACAATTTACGAATGAAATATCTTTAATTATACATGAGTAAAAATTATGAAAATTGGATTTTAATAAACTACTTGTTAATACGATTCTAACAAGACCACATTTGACTGTATTCATTCTTACATATTGACGAGAATTTAAAAGATTTTTACTATTAATGAAAAGTTTTCACTATTCATTATGGTATGAATGTAGTGGAACGGAGGGAGTATCACTTTACCAAAATTTGAAGCCTGGCGAACACCATTTTGTGTAGGTGCCTAAAAAAATTAACCTACCTTTAACTTAAAGGAAGGAATTCAGTTACAAAAATATAAGGGCAAGAATATCCCTAAGTCTTGAGTGTGCGAAGTGAGCGACGGCTCAGGGCCTAAAAAAACTTAGGGGCCTCAGAATTGAATACGGAGTACATGTATTATTTGTTGCCATAAATGAATAAATAGAAAGCTATGGAGTAGTCAGTAGTGATTAGACCATGAGCATATTAATTTGCTCATTATGGGTTCAATTCCCACTACAAACAAAATTGTTATTTTTTGAAAACACAATACAAGTGGGCCCTCTTTTGGGTAAAAAAAATCATAAATTCTCCCATACATTCACTTAATAGTCATTAATACTCTATTTACTTTTGCATTAAAAAAACTCTATTTACTCTTCCAATTTCTTATTGATTCTCCCAAATCAAACCTTTCTATACTATTCATTTTAATTTTCCAAATCAATTGTACTTAAAATTTTAAATGTATGAATTTTGCACTTTGAGATTTAAGAGCCTTTATAAACCACCAAGCTAGCCTCGGCCTCGGTTTTGAGAAGAGTCTTAGGTTGAGACTCTCTCAAGGCTTAGGGATAATGTAGCAAAAGACTCCCCAGACTCTTTAGTTGAGTTTTGATTTTCAAGACTCATATTGGACACTTGTCCAATTTTTATTGGGTCTTTTAATTTTTTTAAATCAAATTTACTTTTTTGCCTTTTTAAACATATATTTTTTTTATAATAGTATGTGAGTCTTGATTGGAGTCTTGGGATAAAATATGAGAATATGGAGAGTCTTGATATGAGTATGAAAAATAAAAAGTTAGTGAAAAATTGATGTGGTATAGTTTTAAGGAAAGTTAGTGGAAAGTTGATGTGCAATGGTGGATTACACAAATATTTCTTTCTTCTATCCTCCTTTTGCCACATCACTTCCCACTAACTTTTTCATAAACTTTAGAGCATCCACAATGGATGAGTTACAATRCTTGTAGCTTTGTGTGCCATGTCACATTTTTAAGRTACAAGATTTTCTAGCAACATCTACCCACAATGTTAAAGCTACAATCCTTGTAACTTAAAATTCACCCCACATACAAGTTTTATTATTTTTAAAGTCTAAAGTTTAAAACTATGCATTTAATACCATAATAAAAAAAAGGCAAAATATATGAGCAAGCTAGTAGCTTTTTATTCATCTAACTCACCAAAATTCTCTTTTGACTTTTTGTCATCAACTCACCTTGCCACATTGCACATTACCATTTGATTAAATATATTGGTAACCTTCTCATTTAACTTAACACTCTCCCATTTTATTTAAGAGAATCCACAATGGGTGGTTTTTTGGTGCCTCAATAGCATGTGGGACCCTTTTTGGGTAAGCTCATTGATGTAAATAAGCTACTCAAATAAAAGTAGGTAGATTAAATAGTAAGGTCCCCAATTTAAAAGTGGGCCAACTTTGTTTTTTTGACATATTTTTGTAATATTAAAATAAGGTGTGTTATGAAAAAGTAGGAGAGTGTATTTTTGGGTAAGCTTACCCATTGTAAACTGGTTACTTAAACTGATGGATGATAAAAGATAAATTAAGTGAGTTGAAAATAATGTGGCAAAAGGAYGAGAAGAGAGAGAAATTAGGAGTAAGCTCACCATTGAGAATGGTAACTTTTCTTATTTATTGGTAATCCATGAGCAATGATTGTGAAGCTTTCCTGAAGGTACTCAAGAGGGGATGTGAATTGAGTGCCTATTAAAATTTTTGATTGTGGATTGTTCTAGTAGAGTAGACTAGTTATACTGGTCTCGCAACAGAATAAGTGTTGAACAGTACGTAGAATGATATCGATCAAGAATAAAGGCACACCAAATTTAACGAGGTTCACCCAACTCTGATTTGGGCTACGTCCTCCTACCCTAGTTACTTTTATTAAATCTACTCCGAAATAATCAAAGCAACCCTCACTCACAATGGATGTGAACTCACACAATCAATGTCACCCCACACTCAACCTAAGTATGCTGATTTCGCACTTGAACTCACAAGCACTTGCTAATGAACTATTAAAAGCTACCCAATCACAACCTCTTCGTTGGTGATTCAATCACAACTTGATCTCTCTAAATTACTCACTTTTTATGAGTTTACAAGAGTATAATAATCACTCAATATGTGCACTCGTGTGTTTGAATCTTTCTTGCTTGATCTTAGGCTTGAGGCTTTTCTCTTTCTTTCTTTCTCTCAAAAATAACCCTTTAAGAACGTGGAGAGAAGTATTCAACGTGAGTCTATATGCATGGATATTTATAGCCAAAGGCCTAGCAATTACTTTTGTTGCAACCCTAAAATATTGGAGATAAATAAAGATATATCTATTCCCTATATTTTAGAAAAATCCCATAAGATATTATTCCATACAAGATGATATAATATCTTATGTTACTTTAATTGCATCTCAAGTAATTACCATATATCCCAACATATATTCTCACCAGATCATCTTGAAGTTCCCATAAAATCGTTTTAAGAAAACTTTCCAAAAATCTTTTCTTGCTCGACAAGATGATCCGCGTTGTGAGAACAGTACAACTGTTCTCCCAACTGGTAGGGTCAAAGTCAACCAACCAACTGGTRTAGTTGCCTTCYACTCTAAGAGAGAAAGTTTAAAGCCCAATGCCATCAACCAATAATACAAGCACTCATCAAACACATTTATACACTTATACAACAAGAAGACTTATTCTAATCCTAGACTAATCTTCATTGTTCTTCAACTTCTCGAAGCTTCCTTGATCTTCATTATAAGCTTGATCTTCTCAAGTCTTCCTCGAAGGACCTTCCACTTCAATAGTTGGTATTGTTGTATGCCAAACACATATAGCAATTTGCACAATATAACTTATTAGCATACATGTCATTATCTTTCAAGTGACCAAGAACAGTATCTCAGCTGATCAGATCAGTTGTATTCATCACACCAGTGTAKCTGTTCTTGCAACTGTTTGTCATCACTCAAAACAATAGGGACTCAACAAATTCCCCCTTTTGATGATGACAAACCCTATGAGAAGTTCCTGCAAACAACAAGTTATATGCAAAAAATAACTCTATCTCAATGGGACAATTTTTTGTCTTTTTGAATTTTTTTTTGATTTTTTCGACTCTAAGTGAAACAACCAACTAACTTGGTTATTTCCTATGAAAGCAATAAAACAAACTATCCAAAATCATATTCTTTAAGAGAATCATCTAGATTTGACTCAACTACAACTATAATAATCTGACTTAATCTAAGCTAGACAAAGGCTTCCAGAACTTCTAATTATTTCCCCCTTTTGGCATCATTAAAAAGCATTCACAGAATTAAGAACATGCACAAGATATCATTTTCAACCCAAGGGTAGCATCAACTACCAATTCATACCATAATCTGCATAWGCCWGTTAGTTTCACATTTCACAATCCCAAAACAAAATAAACAGGCAGAGCAATAGTTTAGCAGAGTCAAACAAGAACCAAATTACATCAATAATGTCTTGTAAAATGGTATGGAAAATAGATAACCAAAAGCAGTTCAATAGAAAGGGGGAGGGGAACAGAAGCTAAAATAGATCATCACTCATCATCATTATCCTCCTCATCCTCCATTTCGTCTTCTGAAGCATCTAGGTCGGATTCTTTGCCCTCCTCATCATTATCTTCAGGTTCATCACCTTCATCTTCATCCTGATTCCCATCTGCAGAAGAATTAGTGGATTCCTCAAGGTCAATATTTTCTTCTTCCTCAGACTGCTTTGCAACTAATCCCTTAACAGCAGAACCCTGACCAGTAGCAGCAGTAGATGTCTGTCCAGCAGCAACAGAAATAGTAGTTTAAACAGTAGGAGTGGTCTCAACCTTCTGAATAGTACCAGCAACTACCTGTTCTGTAGTTCCCCTTGCCTTAATCTTAGCAACCCAATCCCTAGTCTCATTCAACTTATCCTCCAAACTCCCTTGTCTCTCAGTGAAAGAAGTAGTCAAGCCATGCACCATAGTAACCAGCATCTCTAATGTCTTGTCCCGCTTCTCAATTTTCTCATACAGTGGAGTGAGATCAGTATATGTACTAGTCTACGCTACTTTTATTTTCGTTGCAGCAGGTTCCTTGTTTACTGGAGAGTCTTCAATATTGCACAGCTTGTCACCCTTTGAGGATAATCTTTAAGGATAATTCCTGTGTAGGGATGGTGTCACCACTCAAGGTGTGACCTTCTTTTATCAAGATCCTACAGATGAGGGACCCATAAGCTAGAGAGTGAGAGGGGGCATTCTTGCAGTTCATCATATGTTCAATTATTAGTGCAGGGAAATTCATTTGCACATTCTTCATCATTAGGTAAATTAGAACCATATCCATAATCCTAACTAACCCTCTACCCTGTGACTTTGGGATCAACACTTTTTGACTGAWTGAATGCAATCTTCATTATAGGTTCCATAAGACTAGTGGTAGACTCGTTGGTAAATTAATTTTTTCTTTTTCGGTTATGTGAGGAACCAGTTGGGTTGGTTCCGGTCGCAGCGGAAAGTAAAGTAAAGCAATAAGGGAAACACCAGATTTAACGAGGTTCATCCAACTATGTCCTACGTCCTCCTATCCTATGTTCTCTTATTAATCTACTCCGAAAAATAAAGAACTCTCACCCTGCTGTTTCCCTACTCCGGGAACTAGCACACCCCGCACTCTACTCGGAGTGTGCACTCGACTTACACTCGTCAGCCCCTTGTGTTTGAACTCAAAAACACTCACCCGATCTTCAACCCCTTTGTTGAAGATCTTGACAATGTTAAGAACTCTCTTTGATCTCACTTCTTAATAAGTATATGGAGAGAAATCGATTTATTCTCTAAGTGCTTTTAGTGTATGACTCAATAAAGGGCTCGTGTTTCAAGTGTGTTTTGCTCTCAAAAATATAGCTCAATTTTATGCGTGAGAGATCTATGGAATATGAGAGTCTAGATGGGTAAATATAGGCATGGATGTCAAAATCCTAGTTTCCTTAAATCACAAAGCCTTGGAGGACAAGCAAACTTGTGATTTAAGGAAAGTATCGTTTTTATTCTATTTTATCACAAAGATAAAATCAAATAAGATAAATGCTCTTAGAATTTTGGCAACCAAATATATCCATCTAAAATCTCCAACTGCTAAGATATTTTTCAAAACAGATTTTTGAAAAGTATTTTTACGAAATCTTTTTCAAAACACGCTGCTATAATACTCCACGATAGTGAACCTGGTTCCCTGATTTGAGTAAGTTATGAATTCTGTTCCAAACCTCGTACCAGAATTCATCACACAACTCAACACACCAAAAACACTTATAAAGCCCATTCACACAAGTTCATACTACAAAGCACTTTACATGAAGATCCTAGAATATAATAAAAACCTATTAAAGTACAAGTCTTCTCTCTTCATGTGACTTCAAGACTTGAGGCTTCCTTAAATTGCATCCATTGTGATCAAATATTTTTTCTTGGAATGTCTTTAAAAAGGCCTCCTTGCTCCAAGTCTTGGAATCAACTGCTTTGTTGCACATGTATCATAGTTAATGCATAGCAAATAGTATATGACTATTTTCTAACATAAGAGCCGAGGGAACAGTTCCTATTGGTTCCCAACAAGTACATGGAACTTTACATATCCAACTACCTCCCTACATATAGACAACATAATTTCAATAGATACCAAAATCGAGTAATAACTTGTCTGGGAAAACAGTGCATCAATATAGCTGGTTCCAGACCAACTATTCCCTTCTTGGAAACTCTACATATCCAACTATTCCCTTCTTGGGAAAGCTGTTTCCCTTAGCATTTGTCTTGAGGATGATGTCGGGACTGTTCTTGACAACTAGCCAGCACTCATAATCAATCCCCATGATCACGTTCTTACAAGTTCCTAACTAACTAGTTCCTACAAAAAGAAAAATTGCAGAAATTTAAATTACTGACTCCCCTAACATATTCTAATACTAAACTATGACTCAATCTAAACTAGCAGACTCTAGGCTTCAACTTTGTACATTATTTCCCCCTTTTGGCATCATTAAAAAGTACTCTTATTACACAATAATTATGCACAAATTGTTAATTGTTTCATCCATACGATGGCATCGACAACCATTCAAGTATCATGCTGTGAGAAGAGATTAGTTAGTCAATTCACAATCCAGAACCAAAAGCAAGTATCCCAAACAAACTAGCAAAGTCAAACTGGAACCCGAACTACACGCA
The DNA here is from genome assembly GCA_008642245.1 of Bassia scoparia. Lineage (NCBI taxonomy): Eukaryota > Viridiplantae > Streptophyta > Magnoliopsida > Caryophyllales > Amaranthaceae > Bassia > Bassia scoparia. The sequence continues at coordinate 4,587 of SNQN01005569.1, read as the reverse complement.
AAGTGTTTCTAGTAAGGGTGGGAAAATAGTTAGACAAAAAAGGTTATTGAAACATAAAAAAGGGGAAGCAGTAGCAAAGAAAATTACCCCTCATCATCATCCTCAAACTCCTCATCCTCTTCCTTAGCATCAAGATCAGCAAAATCATCATCATCAGCATCATCATCTGTCGCACGTGCACTTGGTATCTCAATTGCCAAAGTACTAATATTGGACCAGGCCATATCAAATGTAGAATTCTAAGCATGACCGGTACCAGTAATAGTGATATCAACAGTGTTCCTAAGCCTTAGGAAAGGACTGAACCAGTAGCTCTCGTTTTCAACCAAGTGATTCACATGATGGACAACCCTTGAAGTATACTATTTAAATTTTTCCTACTCTTATTCTTTTCTTTTTTTCATTTTTTTTCATTTTTTTAAAATATAAATCTTAGGTGTCCATCGTTTACAAAAATATTTCCTCAAAGCTGGTTCCCCCTACCTTTTCCATAGTTCTAAACAGTGACACACTCTTGAAATCTAACATGTCTTCCTTCTCTTCTGATGCCTTTTCCTTCAACATGAAGTGTTTAGTTGCTACCCCCGTTCTCTTGGTTCCCTGATCAGAGCCAGCAGGGATGTTTTAAATGTCTCCTTCATCCCTTTGTTGACATTTCACATCATCAGATTATCTAACACATCAACTTTCCAGCTTCTTATCTCAAACTCATAGATTGTTCCCCCTAAGATTGTGCTAGTTCCCCTTTTTAATTTAGTGGAATGGGAAATAGTACGCAACTTCAGGTGTAATTGCGACAATGAATGTGTGATGGTGAATGTCTCTCATGTGAGCTCAGCTTTGGAGTCAACAAACCTTTTGGGTGAAGAAAGCATCAGTGGTGACTCTTTCTTCTTTTTCCTTACTTGTTCAAATTGAAGCTCTCCTTCTAATGTCTTGACTTTGAATATGGAAGCCTTTGAAGATGACGAGCAATTAGAATTTGAGAGAGGAGAGTATGAATGATTTTGATGAATGAGAGGCAGCTYCAAAAACATGGTTAGAYCCTTTATTTGAAGCAGAAAGAAGAAGAGGAGAAAAAGAAGTCAGTTGAAAAAGAAAGAGAAAAGATATGAAATATTAAGGAAATAATCATTACTTTCCTTAAGTTTGTCAGCCGACCAAAATTGAAGGCATGTGTAAGATATTTGCCTTATTTGAGGAGTGATAACGATAATAAGATCTTTCCCTTGCAAAAGAGAATAATCTTGTTTTAATTTTTCGGAAAAATATAAGTTACTTTCCAAATAAACATATATGTGTCAAACTGTTGTTCTCCCCTGCCGGTCCCTGTAAGGAACCACTTACCTCTAGTTTTGGCAACTTTGCCTAACTTCACCTATTTTTCTCAAAACGACACTTTCAAGAATTTTGGGTCTCAAAATTATCTACACAAAACTTGAAGGATTTCAACAAAGGTATATACACAAACCATATAAGAGAATACAATTCTAACCAATCATTGAGGGAAACAATTGAAGCCACATCACCTAAAATCTAACTAGACCTAAAATCCCTAAAATCTAACTAAACCTAACAAGATTCTTAAACGACAAAAATACTCTCTACCAAAGGGTTTAGTGAAGATATAGCAATTTGATCTTCACTTTTACAAAACAACACCTCCACCAAGCCTTTTTCAACATTATCCCATAAAAAATTGATATCTTATCTTAATGTGCTTGGCTCTGGAGTGTTGGACTGGGTTCTTAACCCTTAAAAAGCACACATGTTTTGAGAAACACTTCTTCTCGTTTGAATCCCCTTATTAATGTCACCTGTAGACACCTGAAAATGTGTCTCCCCAAATGAGTAATCCGTGATGAAACATACCGCGTCTCGCGTTTGTTTCGACTCAGAAAAGATGCTTTGAACTCACGAAAGTTGGAAATACGATGACGTGAGGTTCGTACTCGGAAACATTGACAAAGGTCACTTACAAGGCAAACATATTTTCTTTCGGTTTCTCGATAAACTCAAAGGTTTTCAAAGTTTTTCAAACAAGTTACATGGCGATTCTCATGCTTTTTGATTTTCATCATGACCGTCACATTTTTCTGAATCCGCCAGTATTTTTTAAATTATTTTTCTGATTTTTCTATGATTTTCTAATGAATTTTGCAATGTTTAAATACGCAAAATACGCAGAAAATACATGAATAATTAGAAAAATACTCCGAAATACGTGGAACCTTCTAAACATTCTAGAACTCCTTGCTTGGAGAGCAAGGGTGTCTAGGTGCGTCGAATCAAGGGAAATCACGATAAAATCGGAGAAATCAAAATATTTCGAGTTTTGAAAATATATACGAAATCATTGAGCGTATATACGCAAATGATGAGCCGTATATACGCAGATGATGAGCGTATATCGCTCATCAGGAGCGTAATATACGCTCCATTTGCTGCGTATAACGCTAACCTTGCCATACGATTCTTGCCAAAATGCTATGGAAAGTGAGAAGCGTATATACGCTGAGGTTGAGCGTATATACGCTCCCCATGAGCGTATATACGCTCATCTTCACGTATATACGCAGGGTTCCTTGCCTCGTTTTGCCTCGTGCCCTAATAAATACTCCCTTGCCTTGCTCAGTCCGGGGACCTTGACTTCACACGATTTGACACTCACACAGACACAATTCCCAAACACATCTATTCTCTCTCTCTCAAAAACACTCAAAACACATTCGTTTTCGATTTCAAAGCATCGATTCTCTTTCGAATCAACAAGAGAAAATAAGGGTATAAATCTGAGATTACTCACCAAAACCTCTCTTTCACTCTTTTTAATTTTTTTTTTGTCACTTTTAATTTGACTAACCATTGTATGACTTTAATTCAATTAAAACAATGTAGAAACTCACCTCTTAATCGTCATGTAAATATGTAGTCTTTCTTAATGTTTTCAATATTTCCATGTTTTTGGTTTTCATTCTTTTGCATTAACACTTATTATACATATTATTATTGTCAAATACTAACGCGTTTGTTGTCTCAATTAGCAATTCAATCGAAAGGCGATTCCTTTGATTTTTTTATTCTACAATTTGATTGTTTGCAGTGACAAGGTAGGGAGGACACACATACATATTATTATGCTCACTAACCTTTGTTTCATGTCTTGTTTATATATATATCTTTACCACACTGGTAATATATTGTTTAAAACAAGGCCGGAATTTAATCGCTTGTCACATTAAAGTCAGATAATCATGGACGACGGTTTCTAGGCACCTTATTAACATTAACTAACAATCAAGTGATCGCCTTGTCCATTATAGAAGTCATTGTTGTACATAATAGCAACTCACCTAGTAATTAGTGGCTTCAAATCAATTCAATAGGCTCTTTGAATTCAATTGTTATGATTTAGGGAACTACAATGAGACTGAGTAGAGGCCGCTACATGCGGCGAATTGGGTTACAGATCTGATTCGTACCATGTCCCGAACCCCACACTTTGTTACTGGACCTATTTGTGGGCCACTAGTTTGCACCAATGTTTCGGGCGTCCGTGAATAACCATATAGGCACGGTGGCGATCCCTCAATTCGACAACACACCCCAACGCATTCACATGCGGATTCCATGGCTCAACTCCATGACACTGAAGCTGAGGCCACACCCCTCCTAAGGCGGGGCGAAGCCCTACAGTTTTTGGCGACTTCACTGGGATAATCACCATTTGGTGAGTGGACAGACTTGAAAGTCTCGTAGTTCCATTATCAATAATCAATTGAATTTTGCTTGTGACCCTTGAATAGGGTCATGTCTTAGGCACCTTGGTCTCAATATGGGCATGTCTATGCCGAGATCACTTAAGGGGGATTTATCTTGGTTGCATGTGGTTAATTGATCACATGGCTAAGGTAGGTCCTATCCCGCCCATGCCGCGTATGCACGTGTTACGAGATGCGTGCATATAGGGTATCTCGGCCATACATCACCAATATTGTGGCGGTGAAATTGGACCCAGCTTACTCTTAGGCATGGTACACTATCAGACTTAACCAAGCCGACTTATAGTTCACTTAGATCCTTGACCTTAAGTAAATAAAATTGGTTTTGTTGTTTCAATCAATGTGCTTGTAACTTGTGACTCTTTTGTTCAGTCCAATTTCTTAACTAAGCCCAGTCCCTTAATCTATGGTTCAAGACATGACAGTTTGACAATCCATTAGGCCCATTCAAATCACTTTCAAACTCCATTCGACCTAGAATCTGACTTAGGTCGATTCCAATCCAAGAGTCTTAAGTCTGACTTAGATTCGATCCTTTTGAACCTTAAACTTGAATTAGGTTCAGTTCAATTTCAATTCAACCTTAAATCTGAATTAGGTTCAATTCAATTTCAACCCAAAGCTTGAATCTGAATTAGGTTCGCTTCAACTTCAATCGAAGAACCTTAAAAACTGAACTAGGTTCGATCATAGACTCAACCCTAGGAACCTTGATTCAAGGCTAGGCCCATTCAATTTCAAGTGGCTCGTAGGTCTAAGAGGTCCTTAATTCTGAAATAGGCCCATCTTAGGTTTGAATCTTTCT
>SNQN01005568.1:0-34075 GCA_008642245.1 Bassia scoparia | reverse complement strand
TTCTGAATTATGACAAGAAATTCCTGAGCATTAATGATACGTTATTGTCACCTTATTCCCAAATTGATGCACCTGATCGTCCAGACGGTTTAGACCCATATCCCTTTGCAATGTGGTCTACCAAAATTGATCACTAAGGTCTTGGTTCAACGCAAAAGGTTCTTCCGTGCTTAACTCTCCTACCAATGTAGTTAAGTTTGCGGCCGAACAACCAATTACAGAAAATGCGTTGTTTTTAGAGGTTTTCTACATTCAATGTGCATGAAACAATGGAAACTTATATGGGAATTAAAACTTGACCTTGAAAAGGCATATGGGCTCTGATGATCTTCCATCCGAGAAACCTAGCAAGATATGAGACTTCCAAGAGGAATGATTAAGATTGATAATGAGATGTATCACTACTACTAGTATGCAAGTTCTATGGAAAATGGAGAGCACTACTTAGTTCCTTTCAGCCTAGTGCGGAACGTCAAATGGTGCACCCACTTCCCAATATGGTTTTGTGACTTGCATGAAAGACTTAATCAGTCCTTGAGGAAGCAATTTTCCAAAAAAATGGAAGCCAATTCAAGTAGTAAAGGTAGGCCCCAATCTCAACCTCTTTTTTGTTGATGAATGTAATTTTAGCCGAAGCTTCGATTGAACAAGCACATGTTATACAAGAATGCTAAAATCGGTGTGAAGCTTCGGGTAGAAGTCAGTTTCCATTATGCTCGAATAATTTTTTCTTCTAATAATACTCCGGATAATATTCGAATAGCAAGTATGTGACAACCCAAATATATCTCAAAAAAGCAAGTTATGCAACCGTTGCAACATACTCCATGCCAAACTGCTAATACCCAGAGGCATTTGTGACGAAATCGATTAGGAAGACACGTAAATTATTTTGGGGAAGGAGGAGGATCAAAGGAAAATTCACTTAATATCTTGGGCAGACCTGCAAAAGCCTCAGTGAAACAAAGGTGTCTTGGTATATGTTCAATGCGGCAACGAATGCGGCGTTTCTCACAAACTGGGATGGATAATTTCTGATCCAAATAACTTATGGTCAAGGGTTATTCCGAAGTAAATATTGCAACAAAGGGCATTGACGTAGTATGTTCTCCAAGTCACAAATAGCTCGAAACATGGAGGCGGTATAGTTGAAAATGCACATATGATCAGAAAAGGGGTCCAAACTGAATAGAAATGGTCAAACAACTTTGTTTTGGGATCGTCATTGAGTCATTAATCAACCTTTTGAGTGACGTGGCCAATCCAACCAATTACCAGGAAATATTCTCGGCTATTTGTAGAAAGAAATGGGCGCCTGGAATTGGCGTGAATTGGGAGGCCATGTGAGTATTACCAATGAGCATTAACTTCAAAAAATACAAGCTTCTGTGAAGTTGTTTGTGAGGAAAACTTCTGCAAGCAGATAACTTTATAAAACGGAGATGCAAATGGCCGATCCACAATTAAATCGGCTTTGGCTATAATTCACATTCATGGTTAGTAGGAAGATGATATTTTGAAGATTGTTCGTCTACTACTTCTCAAAATAGAGTAAAGTACGTCCTTAACTGTGATGCATGATCATATATGTGTAAATTTTTGGAAAAAATCGATCTTCGCATAGGACTTATTGAAGATCCAACTTTCTCCAATTTTTCTATGAAGTTGCAGGAAAACTCACTGCCATCTGTCCGGAGATGGCAAACAAGCTAAAGCATGTCTAGAAATTCATGTATTCTCACACGGATGCAATTAGTTCCTTTAATCAAACAAACGAAGGGATTGGTTGCAAGAAAATCTTTAAAAAGTAAACAATGGCGCTGTCTCCTAATTACTTGGATGTTCTATTCCCCGTTGCAAATATGGTGATATAGAATGGCGAAATCCAACATTTCCATGGAAAGAAGGTATCCATCACATCGAGTTCCTTACATTCATATGCAAACTTTGGAAATCAAAGCAGCGTATGGACAAAGATCTTACCAATGCGATTAATCACACACGCCGCAAGAGGTTCTGCTCCGTTAGCACCTCCTCTTACTCCTGGCTCCCTTAACACTGACGGAGCAACCAAGGTGGTGCCTAAGACCGCTGGAGCCGGAGCATCATGAGAAGAGACCATAGGGCATGAATTGGTTTTTCTCCGCAAATTGGTAATTACACAACCCTTACAAGGTTGAAACTATATGCCCTTAAATCTGGCCTTGAACTAGCTTAATTGAAAGGCATAAAAAGTTTACATACAAGGGATAATAATGTCTGGTGTATGTCATAAATATGGATAAAACCTTTGCTGGTCCTTCTTTACAGCTTCATTAGAAAGTGCAAAAGAAATTAATGGAGAGAGACCTTAATGGCATTCAAACTCACACATGCATAGGAAAAACTAATCACGCGGCTGATTTGGCTGCAAATCAAGGCGTGTTGCAAATTCTCTTCCCTCATGGATTCTGGTGAATCCCCCACAACTCTGCTCATATTATGGCTATGGAACTTACAAGGTGTAGCTTAATTCTAGGCTAATTTACTTATGTAATTTTTTTTCCTTTGTTGGTATTTACTGGGTTTCCACCTCTCTTCTAGCATAAAAAAAAATCCTTATTATATTGATAAAAGATTGTAAACACCCATGCATGTGGCCACACCCACTTCAAATTTTCTTCCTTAAAAATATTTTCTCTCTTCTTCTTTAATACATTAATAGTCATCTTTTGGGAATCCACTCTCTTATTTTCTCTCGTCTTCCTTAATTCCTGTTGCAACTCAAGGTGAAATGCGAGTATAATGGAGAACGGAGGAAGTAAATGTAGTAAGACTTGAATCTAAAACGTCATTTTGCACAAAATCTACCTATAAATTTTTCTCTAAGATTTTTACAATTTTTTAAGTTAATTATTTTGCATTTTTCGTAGGAAATTGTACTCTAGTATACTTGAACATCATAATATGTTAACAATGGTTATATTGAACATCCTTGGTGATTAAGTCTAGTATACAATATACGGTGAAAAACAAATAATATGAAATAAAAATAAGAATGACACAAAGCAAAAAAGCAAAAAAAGGCGATTGCATATTTGTGTTTATCACTCTTATACTTTTTACCAAATCAAACATGCTTTAAAAGAAGCAAACCATAAAAATCCTTTTTGGCAATGTTTCTCAAATGAGTCGTACTCCTATTTGTTCCACTAAATTCTGCCAACTTCTTCTTTAACCAATTGTCAATTGCACAAATACAAGTAAATATCTTTAATTGTACAATGAGTAAAAGTTATAAATTGGATTTTAATGAAACTATATATAGTATGTCATTCTTAATATTGATGAGAATTAAGAAGACTTTCTCACTAGTAAAAATAGTGCCGATTTTTCTTATGGCATGAATTTAGTGGAAGGGAGGAGTACATCTAATTTAAACTTCAACCTATGGTCTCTTCTTCAGATCAGGCCACCTCCTACATAATAGAAATTGAATGGTACTTCAATGCTTTAACCTTTTTCTAAAACTCTAATCCTCCATGTTAAGAGTACATTCCCATGCATGTTGTTACAGTGTTATACAAGCTGATTTGATAAGATTCTTTACTAAGAGACTTAAGCTTAGTGATTAATAGTGTGGTCAATGAGACACTCCTCCCCCTTTTTCAAGGCTCAAAAAGGGCTTAGCGCAAGAGGACCCTCTTTCCCCTTTTTGGTTTGCTCTGGAAATGAAAATATTTGTCTAGTGGTTTGAAAGAAATGATCTTGTTCCTAAACCTTAATTTCATCCTAGATGTAGAAGCATGACATCACTTCATCTTATGTTTAGTTGATGACTGCTAATGTTTTCTAGAGCTGATTTTCGGTGTCTATTCAGCTGGCTTTTAGTACTTTTACCACATTTTTCTCATGCTTCTAGTTTGGAAGCTAATTAAACAAAAAAGTGAAGTCTATTTTGAAGCTAATTTTACTCTTGACCAGAGACTTTTGAAGATTACTCTGGGTCTGGAGGTTATTCCTTTTAGATAACTTGGCTCCCTATTCTTCCAAGAGTTGTTCTATAACATGATTTGCAAACCCCTTATTCAGAAGTTTATTGGGAGGAATCAAGGTGGACAACCAAGTTCCTCTCTTAGATGGTCGGCTTCAATTGATAAAATGTGTCTTATTTGGTATGGCAGACTTATGGTGTCAAGATTTTTGTCTTGCAAGAAAGTTTGCAATGATTGATCATTATCTATAGATTTGTTTCTAGGACTGGAAAGCTAAGGCCTTCCAAGAAAGCTTTGGTTTCTCGGTCTCATCTGTGTGCTTGCCTAGATTTACAGAAGGCTGGATGTTATCTTATATCCCTTTGGGATAAAGTTGCTATTGCAAGTCTGCTTGTGGGACTTATTAAGCAGTCTAATAAACTCTAAGTTAGTTGAATTCAGGAGTAAAAGAACATTTGTTGGATGCTGCTATATCCAGCGTAATTGCTCCTGGTTTTTGAGCGCAAAATTGATCAGAGGACAAATGAACTAGTTGAATCATGCTGTACGGTTGGACCAACTTTCTGCCTGTGCATGGGAAATTTCCACCTCATACGCTTTATTCCTATCTCGAGATTGTAGGCACGTAAAGTTTTTTGGAGGAAGGAAACTCACCTGTAATAATGTCCTGGTGCAAACCACAACATTTTCCATCATTCATGCATCATCTGCCAGGTAGTAATACAAGGTTAAATTGGTGTTATATGTGCTGTTTGTGCGCTTTTCTAATGAGAGCCTAGTCAGAACAAAATCTGTTTTTTTTAGTGCTAGTTCTGGGAAATCTGGCATCAGGCTTCTTGCTATTATGGATCTTGACAAGTTCTTGACGCGAGAACTGAAAGTCAATTTAGCAATTCGTTTTTGTAAGAACACTGATGAAAAGACGTCACAGTCTATGTCAATACTTTTTACTGAGGGCATTTATGCACTTTGTTGCCGTGAGCGAATTTGGTTATTTTCAGCAACATTACGTCTAGATTTGTATTTAGATACTACTATTCGTTTTACAGGTGAATTGTAGAGCTTGAATTGACTTTTGTGCTTGTCCTTTGGTGTACTTGAGCATGGGACTGTCCCTTGCCTTGTTGTTGTTTGTTTGAGTTTGTCGGAAGCTCTTATTCTTTTTCCCTTCCTTGAAGGCTGGGTGGCAGGAGTAAGGTGGAGGCCGTTCTTGGAATAAACACTACTACAAAATGGGCTAAGGAAACACTTTTAACGAGAACGGCAAGTTGATAAGGTTTTCTCTCAACAAAGAAGAAACACTTACCACATACAAGTGTTTAATAAAGAAACAAAAATAACACCATTATAGAAGGTGTTTTGTAAAGTTTTGCCTTTATTTTACTAAAAAAATTTGAAACGGTTTTGTAAGACAACAATTGTTTATCCCATGTGAAATTGAATTAAAAAAAGAAAAAAGCAAAATATCCCCACATATCGTCGGTCAGTCAATTGAAAGTTTCACTAGACGTTGAATTCTTGAACTCATTCAAGCAAACTCAAACAATCAAGCCACAATTTAGCAAAAAAATTATCAAACTCCATCTTCAAAGGGCAAATTCATTTGAATATTGTCAAAACATTAAGGTAATTTTTTTTTGAGTAACAATGCTGTCTTTTTGAATTTTCTGAAATTCGAAATCCCCTAATAATGAGGTGTTATGTTTTTGTTTGTTGAACCCTAAATTTTCTTTCTTTTCTTTTCTTTTTTGCGATTTGATGGGAAATTATCGTTATTAAACATCTTCACAATATATAGATGTAATTAGATGAGATTGAGGTTTAGTTTTTCAATTTATTAGATTAGTGTTGCTGATAATCATATAATGCTGCTAGGAATTGTACGCATTGCTTACTGCAATATAAAATTAAAGCACTTTTATTGACATGCAAATTGAATTAGGGTCTAATTGAAGTTGATTTGAGAATTACATTGAATTTTTCAGAATTGTTCCATCTTAACCATAATACTGGTGCTTGAAGAATTGTTTTTATTAATTTTTAATGGGTTTTTTTTTCTGATACTTCGTATGTAGCTGCTGTTCCTATTCTTGTTGGGCAATACCTTTATCTTTAGGAGTGATTGAAATAATAATGGAGTCGAAGATTTTAATTTTTGCTTCATATTTTTGTTGTAGCGGCGACGACAAAGGAGGGGCAGCAATTTGTCGTGCGCAATGAATCAGTTAAATTGTCATGCATTTCCACGCACCTTCATTCAGGTCCAGTAATTTTATGTTTGTTATCTCAAATTTCATTAATGTATTTACTTCATACCAATCGTTTATGCATGCTGAACTTATTTTATAATGAATATTCTTTACATAAATTTAATCTATGAATATACAAGTATTTATATGACTGGTGGAATTTTATAACTTCAACAATTAACTCTAATTAGTATTTCCTTAATGTACTCTTCCGAGGAAACAACCATGTTGCTCATGTTCTGGCTGAGAATTGGTCGGTTGAGCATGGAAAATGGGAGAAATGTTTTTATGAGGGATCCCCTCCCTTAAGTATTTATGACTTCAACTCTATCTTAAGAGATCCATCTTAGCCCCTTCATTCGCTTCTCATCTCTGTTGTTAGGGCTGCTTGTTACAACCTGGTTATGGTTCTGTTGTATTGCTTATTTTGTACTGGCTATTTGCTACTCTGGTCTGTAAACTTATGTTTGAGCTTCTGCTCAGATGTTCTTAATAAATAATGAGCCAGTTTCCACTAAAAAAAGTAATCAATATTAGTAGCCTTTCTTATATTTTATAAGATGCAAATTTAATCCTTATTATTAGCAATATATGGTATAGTTGGAGCCGTAAGACAAATGAATTATAATAACACAATTTAATGAACATGTATGCACGAAAAACAGAGCAGAAGATGTATGCGCACTAATATGCTCATAAGTAGTCACAATAACAATAATCTCCATAAATAAATCGCGTTCCGCACCATATGGCTTACTTACAGATGCAACATCACTACGCATTAGAAAAAACAAGGTTCATTTGTATTGAATTAATGATAATTTTTGATGATAGAAGGTTGTTGCATTCATGAGGTACATTAGTGTGGCTAAGTATACAGTTCCTTGCCATTAAAAAAATAACAGCTGGCTTATTAAATTTTAATTTTAAAATGCAAGGTCTCTGAGCTTTGATCCTTGAAGTGACATTTAGGTTTTGTACATAAGATTACTAGAAACACATGCCATCTTGCTGTTGTGATGAGTTATTTTCATCACTCTATCAATATGTTATATACAATGATCGAATTGATTAACATGAAAGCTAAAACAATAATTGGAAAAAAACTTTAGTAGCTTCGGCTGCCAACAAACAATGTAATTCCTTCATGTTTATCGACTGCCCTGACTTCCTTATGGTATATGTGAAGAGCTCTATTATTTGATCAATCTTAACTTGAACTATATTGATGATCTAGAGCGAATGCGCTCTCACCAAGGCGCAATGTATGTCTTTATACTATCTGATATCTTCCATAATATAAGGGCAGGGTAGATGTTAGTCTGTCTACTATACTAATATCTTCATTAACTAATATAGAATGTCATATTTACAATCTCAATACTAATATATTAATTTCCATAGTAATATTTGTGAAGAGTAAATTGTTCACAATTTGTCCAAACGTAATTTCTTGCTACATAGTATTCACCTTTATATGATATAAAACTCATAAGGATTTTCTCATGTCTACATTATGATTCAATGAATGGACTAATCTCTGGCGAAATAGAAGTGACAAAGTATTAAAAATATAGTAGAAGAAGACTGCTTGATTCATTCATAATTAAATAAAACATCAGTCCTTATATAGGCCAATAAGATCTAACAACAAAGCAAACTAAGCCAACTAAATTACCTTAAATAGTAAGACCATTGACGTTCCACTAATAATACCTCCACTAACCCTACATTAAAAAACAATTATACTTATTATTTAACTCAGAACTAAATACTTTCATACTAATTAAGAAACTTGAAAGGAAATAACTAATCCACTAACAAACGTTTTTGAAGCATACATACTCAATAATCTCAAATAGACGGGTATGGAAGTTGTAATAGTCACACGATATAAGAAACCAATATAATATACATATAGTCCAAAGTGATCGTGCTTTGAAGGCAGAGAATAATACAAGTGCACGATACATGTTGATTTATAAATAAAAGAATGAATAAGAAACAAACAAAATTGATGCACTTGATTGTTAATTGTTTGCAATCATAATTCTGCAATTGATGATACTAATCATAGATTTAATTGATTGTCTTTACACTTACAACAATAGTATTATATTACTTAGTATATATATTATACAAGAATTATACATGACTTTTACGGGGGAAGAGGTTTTGACACTTGTGGCTTACGAAACCAAAAGATACATTGTTAGATTCTTTACAACACATGACTGCTTAATTCAGGAGGGAAATGTCATAATGTCTCGTATTCAATAATGTTGGTTCTTGTTGATATTATTGCATAAATACGATGTACCACCATCTATAGTCAAACATTTCCTCATCTATCCCTTCGATATTGAAACCCACCCACCTCCATGGTGTCACAATTTCCATTTGTACTTCCTAATTTCTCATTTTTCTAAAATTTTTTGTTTGCCACTCATCCTTTTCACATCAGCTCTTTTGTCGTTCACATACTTACAAAATTATCACGTCATTACGCGCGTCCGATTCGGAGGGCTGACCTCTTAACCTCGCTCTCAGCATGAGCCATTCTACGTGCATCTCTGACCAAAAAATTATCTAAACAGTACAAAAATGTTCGACTCATCTTATTCTAGTAACTTGACTATAGAGTTCGATTAATTTTCAATAGATGAGTATATCTCTATACTAGTAATTTTAGTTTGAACATATACTCATATATCAGGCGGCTGATCTCTATCTCTTAAATCTGTATGAATTTTCTACATGTTTTAAATTAGCTAACACTTGTCTAAGAGAACATAATATGATCAGATATTATTATGACATTTATTACACCATAATAATACAATTCCATAATTCGCCATAATTACTCTCGATACTTTTCGCTTTACGAGAGTGAATAAAAATCAATAAGATGGTAATATTATTTTGTTATGATCAATATGATAGATGCAATTAGATTGCAAATTTTGATGATCTACGTCTCTAAAGTGCATCGAGTAATTGAATGAAGTAGAATTATATGTTATATCGTGCGCGAGAGTAGCATGTCTGGGAGCTTTAATTTACTCGAACTCAAACTTGAGTCTATTACAGGTAAAGAAACAACTACTGACTCACTCTTCGTAGTAGTTATGTAAATTTTTGTACTTCCATATAAACATACGATTCTGTGCGGGCCTCTGATTGTTGTATTCACACGTCTTCTACGAACCACATAAACCAACTACGTACAAACATAAAAGAGGAAATATAGAGAAATGCCTAACAAAAATTATAATATCTCCCGTCATCTAGTAGAGTGGTGAATGCAAACACATCCGAATCACTGTCTGAACACGATAAGAATGCTATTAGAATGAGATAAGTAAACTAATGAAACAATAAATAACAGAAAATCTTGACAACAACTATCTACGCGTGCGACTTAGTGGTGGCAATAATACTAGGCATATGCCAAACATATTATCCTATCTGAAATTTGAATGCCTAATCACACAAGGTTTGTAGCATCGCAATTTCAAATCATCTCAACTGTAAGGACATTGTGATCTTAGTATGTACCAAAAAATTGTAGTCATCGCACGAAGTAAAATCTCACCAGCTGCAGTACCAACTACTATCAACACACATCCAATAGCTGTCATCAACCATATAAGTATCAACACACATCTGTACAAAGAATACCACAAAGATTATGGAGAGTCTAAGTTCAACTGGTAGTATTTAGCTAATCGAAATCAGTCCTTTACAAAACAAATCTCATCAGATCCCCTATACAAAAGGGTTGTAATCAACGATCTAGTCTCATGACTACATCACATTCGTCCAGAGTATGAACCATCTAGGGCTGAACCAAACACAACCAGAACCAATAGTTATAGGATGAGCAATACCTATCCTCAATGTTAGGACAATGAAAGATTGTGTGTGTAAAGAGACATCCGATAATATGTCTACTGTTGTTGGCATCATATGATATATAGATGGGCCCTTAACTCCTCAACGCTTAAACCTGACAACCCTAATGGACCTAGACACACTACATCACCTAAATACCTGCCTGGATATACAAAATTAGTATGATACGATAAACAACAGTAGCAAAACAACAAATTTACTAGACATAGCAACGCTTACATTGATTATACGTAGCCATTGACTGACAACAAGATCAAACTCAGAGAAGTGTGACAAAAATAACTGATTATAACTGATCGAGAAGATACAACTCTGCTTACAACATAACTCACAACAATACGCAAAAAAAAATAGCACACTCTAAAACAACATACACAAACAAACAATTAACATGATTCAATCAAACTATACAACTACGACAAGGAATACTACACATTAACAGTATGAACAATTATTGCATGTAAGATCCTACACAAAAATCACTAGTGATAAGAGACAAACGACAATTGTCCATAAATACAAATGTGAGCGGTAAACGAATCATTCAAAACTAGACCAGACAAAGCTATATCATTATTAACTCACTCACAATGACAAGATCATTCTAGATCGGCACTACTCCTCTGCGACAAACAAATTGACTCTGAATTAGCTACTGCTCACGATACACTTGACACAAATAAATACTGCGCATTAGAAAATTCTCGCATATGTAGATCATTTAGATCGCAGTCAAACAAGTTCTAAGTAACCTCAAAGTATACTCCTTCTCTAGTCTCTGAGTGAATAATCTTATTAGAACATAATGAGAGTTCTATTGATGAACACAATCATAAAGAATAATAGTACGAGTAACTCAAGAAGAACTTATTAGAGATTCTTGCATGACTGAATGATTGTATATACTTGAATAAATGAATGTGCACGAAACTCAAAATGCTATTCATATATACTACCTTTTCGATATCCATTCTCTTACACGAACTAATTTTCTTCATCTTTCAACTAATCTTTCTAAATCAAAGCTATTAATACTATTTCTTACTAAATACTTGATTACATGTACAATTCTCTCTCTAATAACTATATATACAACTCAATTACAAAGCTTACAGTATTTAAAAGATTGCCATTACTAGTTTCTAAATGTGCAAATACACCCAGGAGTCAAAGTCATGGTAGTTAACGGAGCAGTCGACACCAGAAAAAAGTCAACGAAAACAGGCGCAGGCAGAGGCGTGTGTGTGGTGCGTGCCACTTGAAATGCGTGGGTGGTGCATACGTGCGCTCACATTTCTTACTGGAAGTATGTGCAGGCGCCTGTGGGGACGCGCGGTGGAAGGCGGGTAGCTAAGGAGGCGTGTGTGGCAGCCTCGATGTGCGCACTCGTCTTTTTCCTTTTATTTGGAGGATACCTTTGCACGCACAGTAGAGGCACGGGTGGCATAGGGGTGGCGCGGTTTGAGGCACGTGTGACATGCCTCGATGCACGTGCACGCATATTTGCCTCTACTTTAGCCTACTCAACTTCTCTATCTTATAATGGCCATAACTTCATACTAGTTGCTCGGAATCCAACTTATAATTTACCGTTGGAAAGCTCTCAAAGTCTACTTTCCAACACAAAAGTCTCACATGATAATTCAAAGTGTGCACAAAGATATGGCTCAAAGACATGTTAGAGTACAAATTAAATTACTTTAAAGCTCACCCTTCGCAAATACAACCACGCCAATCAACGACAAGCAAACACACTGCTCGGCAACTATAACACTCAAAACACTTGCAATTGTGTGTATAAGAATAGAAAAAAGAGAAATCTAGTTAAAAAACCTATAAACTACTAAAATCAACAAACTCTATAAAACTATACAAACTGGAATCTCACCCCATAATACACCGTAAAACATGAATATGAAAACACGTTGGAAGAAAATGACAAAATCTCGGACGCTGAATGTTTAGGCATACAAACGCATATTTTACAATTGACAAACTAGACAGTTATTAATTAGTATTACAATTGATAACAACTCTGACTCAAGACGATAACCAATAATTAATATTTGATTGATGAAATCCTCCAAGTCATATGACAAGCGAGCCCCATAGACAGGCCGAACCCACCTAATTTTGGTCTCTTTTAGTTATTAGAAATTAGTTAAAAGTAGTTGATCTCCTAACCCACTTTAAAACTACCAAATATTCTCCAAATTCAACTCTTATTATCTCTACTACTCCAAAACAGTCTATAAATTGCTGCATTCTAAACTTCCTAAAATATCATCATATTTCAAACTAAGTAACAACTTCATCAATACTACTAAAAACACGCATTTTTCTCTTACTTAAATTCAACACTTTAGAAGAAAATAAAATCAGACTCTCATCATGGCAATGTTAAGAGGTTTTAAGGGTGCTTTCCTAGCGGCTTGTTTTATTGTGCTAGTACTACCAGCAACTTATGCACAACCACAAATTCCTACTACTTCCCCTTGCACAAACTCCATGATTTCGAGTTTTACCCCATGTGTTAATTTCCTTACCAACAGCAGTAGCTCCGGAACATCCCCTACAACTGGTTGTTGCAACGCATTAAGGTCCCTAATGAGCAATGGCACTGACTGTCTATGCCAAATTGTAACCGGAGGTGTGCCATTTCAGTTTCCAATCAACCGTACCACAGCTATTTCCCTTCCTAGGGCGTGTAATCAACCSGGTGTTCCTATTCAGTGCAAAGGTAAACATCATTGCTTCCTAGTTCCTATTGTATTACTTTTGTTAGTCCTAGCCTTTTTGTTGCTATATACTTATATACTTCCTCCTTTTTTCAGTTGTTACACTTTGACCATAAAACACTCCCATGTTTGATCAAAGTGTAACAACTAAAAAAGAGACGGTAGTAGGCAATTCCTCTTTTGATCCGTATAAAGTTCAAAAACATTTTGTGTATTATACTTCGTCTGAAACTAAATCCTTGTCACAAAATAATTTTTTTATGTAACAAATAATACGGAAAACATTGAGCATTTCTGCACGTGTATTTATTTATCCTATGTTGTGGTTGGTCATAATGGAAAATCCTCTGTTTTCTTTTCAGCTGCTCCTGGTGCCCCTGTTCCAGCTCCAGGTACCATCTCTGTTTATATATGTATTTTATCATTAAGCAACAAAAAATCAATATATAATATATCAAATTAACCATTAGTAATGCAAAGTAAAATTCTTGCTCATCCTTATTTTTCGTGACTGTTGCAGGTCCAGTTGCCTTCGGCCCGTCTGCCTCCCCTACTGGTGCAGTCTCTCCTAGTCCCTCAATAGGTAGTCTAATTTTTGTCGAATAACAAAGTTTGTATTCCATTGTATCATAAAATTATATACTGACAATTTACAAAGAAACTTCCCTGCTGAAAATTCTAAATTGTACTAATTTATATTTCTTCTCTTAAACGTATGCAGTAGGTACAGTTCCTACAGCAGAATCGCCAGCACTTTCTCCTGGCTCTGATGCAAACCCAACCCTGACTCCACCATCTACAGAAGCGGGTTCGTTTCCACCAACCACTAGTGCAGGTTCTACTCCAGGCAGCACTTCTTCGCTCAACCATCAGCTGCCACGCCTTGTTGAGCATTCACCTGCTGTCCTCGCTTACATCGATTGCGTCATGTTTGTAAAACTATTCTAGATCATCCTATCCGCTGTTGTTGATATATATATGGATGAGGATCATTCTTTTGTCAGTTGTTGCATGTTGTGATAATTTGTTTCTGAGTATTCCTTATATTTATTATAAGGATTATTGATTATGAGGATACATAGATAAACTATTAGACCTATTTGTGTAATGTACATGTTCTGTGTAATAAAATTTTATTGTGTGGGATGTGGAAATTTAGGTTTCGTACTTCTTAAAAGTTGTGATGATGAATGCAGTACAGTGTGTGTTAGTTGAGCGCACATGAATGATATTAGTCATGCTTTGATTGTGTTAATAAGTCATTCATTTTAGCTTTGGTCTTTAACCCATAGTTGGTAGGCTGGTAGCTCCCTTGAAATTTCATGACTTCTTTTTAATGTACATGGCTGATCTCAAATTCCTAATTCACCCCAGTCCATACAGTGCAAAAATCTTCGAAACACGGAAAACACAAGGCAATGTAGGAATCATGAAAATGGAATGATCTAGGGAATACAAACAACCCCCTAAATAGCACAATAATGCACATATATAGTTTTAATTTATGAATTGGTGGTTAAGAAATGAAAATTTAATGCATGAGATGGGTTTGAAAATGATGTCTTAAAATTGCTCTAGTGTCAACCTTAATTTTGTGTGCTTGTCCGCTTAGAGCGGGATTGCAAACAACAACCGGTTGCTCGTTCCAAGGCTACAGCTTGATAAGTGCTTAGCCAACAAGGGAATACATCTTCCTGGAGCCGTGCTGCCGACCCTTATCAAGCCTTCGTGTGGGTTTCACTGCTTGTGCTCCATGTTTAAGACTGATTCTCCTCAGTTAACCACTCTTTTTTCTTTGTCCGTCTCAAGCTGCTACATAATGGTCCCTCCGTTAACCATGTGCCGAGGTATGTTCATCTTTTACTTGTTATAGATATCATCATAAATATCATCTTAGGGACAAAATAAAATAAAATTACGTATATTCCTTTTCTTTATTTGTTGTAAATATCTTCATAAACTAAAGAATTCTAACATATTAATTGATTTAAATTAGTTTAAAATGAACGACGGCTTTGTGCTTCATGTGCTACTCTTCATGCATGTATTCATCTCATTGTTGATGAAGATTTAGGTACAATGCCAATATCTCTTCCACTTCCACCAACAGTTCAACAAAGGAGCTCAACTGCTCAACAAGCCCACAAGTACGCTCACCATACTCCTCAAGCGACAATGTTTCATTAGACCCGGACCTCGAGGGGCAATTCAACCGTGGTGGACCGACAGCTACGTCCGACCAAGATGTTACTCAACGTTGCACGTAGTACAGAATGCAAACAATGTATCCATCTGCAGTGAACCAACTAATGTTTTCTACTTCTTTTATTGGTTTCTTTCTTTAGTTTTTTATTCCTTAGTGTTCTTATGGAATCTTAAGTAGTTTTCGTGGCGCTCTTTTCTTCATCTTAAGTACTCATGTCGGTTATGTATGATGCATGGAATGTGAGACAAAGGATGCCTAAGCAGAGTTCTGTGACTTTGGAATGTATGTCTCCAGGCCGGTCTAGAATTTCAAAAATGGTTATGCCAATCGAAATATTCGGATTTTGGTTTAGGATTTCGGGTCTCTTTCGGACAATTTTCTATGTATAAAAACATAATTAAACATAATCATTAAAAGAATTAAGTTTTACATTAAAAACAAATTACACTTAATAGTACTGAATCAAAATTACAACTTAATAGTACATAAGAATTATAACAATAGTCAATAATTGAATAAAAAAATCTGAAAATTTTAAACAAGTCACAAACACAATTGTAAAATTATTTACAATATAATAAAAAATCCAGTAAATATGCTTAAAATTAAGTTTACATCTTTAATCAAAATTAAACAACAAATAAATGAAATTCATACTAATAATTCAATTTGACAATTGCAACTTACAA
Source organism: Bassia scoparia (assembly GCA_008642245.1). Classification (NCBI taxonomy): domain Eukaryota; kingdom Viridiplantae; phylum Streptophyta; class Magnoliopsida; order Caryophyllales; family Amaranthaceae; genus Bassia; species Bassia scoparia. The sequence goes on along the minus strand of SNQN01005568.1, from coordinate 18,304 downwards.
TATGTCTCAATGCATAAAAGTTTTTAATTCGCTGTTTTATTTTAAATACAAAAATTAAAACATTCAAAACAAAACAATTGGAGTACAGTAACTTTTTTTAATACCAATATCAACTTAAAATTTGTTCTTTAATGGCAAAATGTCTCTCRAACTTGTGAGATTAACAATAATTAACCCCCAAATGTCTAATAAAGTCATGAACTCATAGTCTAAAATGTTAAGTCATTGAGGCTTACCAATGATATTTTCAATGAGAAAATGGGAATAAAGGCTTGCCAACAATAATTTGATCGAGTGCATGCATGCACACATATCTAAGTTGATAGCTAGGTTCAAAGAGTAGCGTAAATGACGTCGGCCAAAAATTTATCTTTTCTCTTTTTTTTAACGTTTCTCGTTTTCCTTTAATACATTGAGAGGGTAGGAAAGGGGAAAATTAAGAGGAAATTGGAAAAAACTTAAAATAATTTCCGAATGTTGATTGAATATTCTTTCACTGACCTCATTCATATTACTACTTGCACCTACCAAGCTATCATGGTTGTGTTGTGTCATGCACCCGATCAAGCTGAAAATATTTACTGCACATTGGTYCAAGTTGCGCTAGTGTTATTACGACAAACTTGTCTTAAAATTTCCCTTAATATAATAGGTGATGTTTTCGACCGAGGAAACTCTAATTTCTAGATTGAGGAAATYAAGAAATAGCGATGTTGCAATCATCAATTGTGTTGTATGGGCCTACAAAATAAAAAACTGACGTTAAGGAGCAGGTTTTCGCGGTAGGGGACCACCACCGATGCTTAAGTAAAAATCTAAGATGAGAGAGCAAATTGGAGAGAGAAAGTAAAAAAGTAATTTGTAATTGTTTAAAATGAATATGACTAAATTCGTATATGATGCGACTAGTATTATGTGTACGATATGCGTGCTTCGACGCATTCAATAATAAATTAAATTTGAGTTAGTTTGACATGTCTACCTACTATATATTTGGAAGTGTCATGACATTTCACATGTTTTTCTCTTTGAATTTTCTTGGATATTTAKCATTGCTAGAAACAATTGTGTTTTTGTGTTTTAGGCGTGAGAGAGAATTGTGTCTTATATAATGGATCCACAAAGTATTAATTAATCAATCATACTATAATTAATGTCCAAATTCATTATAACTAATTTGATTAGTGCCCAAATTGGTTATAGATTATATACTTAGTGTCAAATTTTTTATAAATTTAACAACTAGTGTGCATATTCATTGTGCTTTCATTATCATGGATATTTTGATACCTAGTGTTGAATATGGTAAATTAATGCAATTAGTTTTGGTTGATTGTAAAATTAATAGTTCTATTGTTTAAATTAGTGTCTTTAATTTGCATTGCTTTATATTAGTCTTAACTTTGAGTTTTTTTTAATAAAAAAATTATTTATATTGATGAGTATATATAATTTTTTATTAAAAAAACTCAAAGTMAACACAGAAATTGATTCAATGGTTTGGGGTTGAAAAGTAACTTTGAATTGAGAAATTWGAAACTAAAAGCTACTAGGAAATTGAACTTAAAACTTTTGAAATCAAATGGACGAAGCACCTAGGATCACTAGGTCACCTAATGATACACAACCAATTCCAATCAAAGAGTAACTCAATCCATGTGAAATGTCAGTGCAATCCAAACCTAGGGWTTYAGTTGAAATCATCTCTCAAATCATTTAATCATCTAAGTTTGAGTTGGAATCCCTTCCTAACCCACACTAGCTGATGTCAAAACATGTTAGGTTAGCTATTCAAATCACCTCTCCGATCCCTTGGTGGAGTTGAAATGAACACTCCTTCAACAACTTATCATGGGTGACCAAGTCCAACAATTAGAAAGCTTAGGAAACCACAACAATGAAGGAAATAAATCAAGGACTGAGCATGTTGGTATCATCACTTTGACATTGGTTGCCCAATATTAGGCTCCTTGGCTAGCTGACCAAGCACGGAGAGACAGCTATTCACAAATCGTTCTGGTAGAATTGACCAGAAATCAACAATAAAGACACATTGCAGAAATCTAAAGAGAAAAAGCCATGAAAAATCAAATTTGTAATGAAAAAGCACAAAAATTACGCGGAATTAAAGAACTGCACCAAAAACAAATCTAAAGTATTCAAAACACGTAGGAAACACTAAAAACAAAAATAACAACAAAGCATAACCAAAAAAATCAAAGATATGTAAGGAAAGACACGAAAAAAGTTGACGCATAAACCTAAGTTGCTATGATCGAAATCTACTCACAACATTTTACGAAAATATGATAATTGAAGGGTACAATCTTACTGTACGGTTGTGAGAGATCAAATGCATATAAGAATTTCCCATATGATTAAGAGTTGAACTGAATTACACTAATCTTGAATCTTACAATTGAAGGCTTGACTTCTCGCCACAAATGCGCTCTCTGAACCAAGGAGACAGGCGAACTGGACTAGTTTGACATGTACCTCTAGGGAGGGGCGAGGAACACTAGCTTTTTGCGTTAATTGTGTTTATGAATTTACTTAAAAAGACTGTATTCTTAGGCCTAATGTGGAATTTGACATACTTGTAAATACTTAGACTCGATTCTCTAATTCTAGGACACGAGTCCAAGTACGGTGTGTGTTATTATAGGAACATAGGACTCCATGGGTTTCATTGACATTGCTCGCTATTGCATTGAGATTGGCCTACTACCTGCAAAGTAAACTTGACTAGATATATGCAAGTGTACATGTAGATGTTTGACGGCGAATGAGGCATTCTTTTATGATTACTTTGTAGTTTGTGTGCGGTTGATAGTGTGGGGACGGCGCACCAACTTTTTCACCCTTTTTGAAAACACACAAAAGAATTTAGTTGAAGCAAAACTACTATGCCAAAGTGAATATCTAATAAACAAGGAAAAAATGGGACATAAGTTGCCTAAAATTTTAGTTTAATTGCTTGCCCTGATTGGACAATAACTGCACCCAACCAAATGGTCATGCCTTTTTCTTGTTAGATCTTTCCGACTGCTTTATAGGACAACGTCTGGTACCATAATTGCTCAATATCCAAATTTATAGGGATGTGTCGCACACCCTAAAATACATCTCTATAGTCTCAAAAATTGCAACTAAAAATATCCTTTCTTATAATGATAAACACATTTACACTCCTTACAACGAAATTTGCCCAAGCGCGAAATACAACATTACAATGAAACCAGAATTTGCATCGGAAGGCTTTGCGCAAATGGACTCCCAGTGATAACTTCTGTTGTTTGTGAAATTGACTGACCTTCCACTCTTTACATTATGGGTTCCTTGGACTTTGAAGGTACTCAGATTCATGTAACTGAAAAATTTACAATCCAACCGACCTTTATTGCCAGCTAATAAGCGCATGTAGGACCTGGTTGATTTCACTGTTTTTGAGTCTTTATGGGACTAAAGAAGATCCCCTATTGCCCTTTGACATGAAATTAGGCTGTGATTTTATTTCTTGTCCTTGGTATGTAAGTTTCTCCGTGTCTATTCCCAATACTCATCAAATCACTGTTAAATTTGAGAGAACCGTTACATTGCGAACGTGGACACTAACTAGATCAAATTGCTTATGACGACGGCATAGTGCTGTGTAGGACAAAATTTGATAGGTTCGTGAACGTTGATATTGCTAGCCTCTTTTAGCTTCTAGACCATCTTTGTATGACATGAGACGCTCTTGCCAATCAGTCTATCGTAGTTTGGGTTTGCTTTGAGTATTTTTTTTGCACTTCTTTTGTGCATCATAACCCAATGTCGATTCGTCAATTTGTTAAGCCTCGATAAGACTAATTGTTAAACAAAGTGTAGGTCGATTGTACTCCTATGTCATTGTGCACGAGCGGGATATAGTACATTTAATCGTAGGCGTTCTGACCCTCTATTTCAGAGCCTTCACACATACGATCGATTTTCGGGGGTTTTTTGCCGTGTAGTAAACAATCTGCGGGCTCTGAGCTTTATGCGATCCCAAGCAACAACATCATTCATTCGTGAATGCGTATATTGGGGTAGTCTGTTGTCGAAAAGTGGAGGAATCGCCACCCTGCCTAATACCAAGTTAAATTCACGGAACGACCATAAACAATGGGTGCCAAAGTTTAAGCATTATCGGTTAGTCAAAGTATTCGATTTTGAGACAGAGGAAACACAAGATCTGTGTATGCTAAACACAACAGTTAGTTTCTACTTGTTACCGCTTAGCACTTCCATCGGGCTGTATCGATATGATGCCATAGAAATCAAGCGCCAGTCACCTATTCATTACACTAGAGCGCAGTCTACCTTTCTTCCTATGCATTTAGTTCATTGAGGCACAACGTTCGCGTGTCTCTTCTGCCATCAATTTCATCCTACACCATCTAGCTCCTCCCATTGGCTAGATTTCGATACTCACTTTTGGTATACGATATGTCCACTCCTAGAGTTTTTATTGGTTTTTGTGGTTTTATAGGTTAGTTTTCATTGTTTATCCTACTACTCTTTTCGTGTGTTCTTATAGAAGTATCAAACTTATACCAGTGTTAGAGAAGTACGTTTCGACAGCGTTCTTCACATTAAGTGTGTATTTCTTCGGCATTGCCATTAATCTAGAGTATCGCAAGACCTCGTTTAGCAGTTAAAGATAGAACTTCGAGAGTCATTTCTGAAATGCGTTATATTATAAGCTTGCAATGCCGATTCACCGAGCGAGAAGTTTATGGGCCTATCTTGAATGTATAAGCAGTTAGATCTGTATGGCGTCTAACAAGGTCACGAAAGGCAAAAAAATGTACCGTATACGCATTCTCTACCACTAAGATATGGTCATCGCCAGCCCTAATCGGCGCCACGCCGCCTTTTTCTGGCCTGCGCATAGGGGCCCGAGCAACCACATCTCCTGTTTAGCGCCGAAGCAGCACATTGCAAGAAGATACTTAGCTCTCTATTTCCAGTAGCCAAATACTTGCGTGCGCGCATATCCAAGGTCGCCCAAACAGCCCACAACGGACCTCACTCAGACTCACGGAACACCCAACGCCTAAGCGCCACCATCACATTCTTCCAGATTTCGAGCTGCAGCCTCCTTTCCTAGCACTTCCAATTATTTACTGTCTACGCATAATGAGAATTGACTACATCTAGTGCACGTACGAGTCCAATTGTATCTGGTTGAGCACGGCGCGACAGCGGTCACCTTTAGAGCGGAACCCGCAGATCCCATACGGTTCGCCGCACCTACCTGGACTGCTCGTTTCCTGAGATCCCTCACTTTTACACTAAGGCTTCTTTGCGCGCGGCACAACCCTACGGCTGAACTGCATCCAATCTCGAGCCTAGCCGCCCGGCCTCCAACATTTAACCATCGCCTTGCCGACACCAAGTGTGGTTCCGGTCCTTAAGTAATTGGTAAGATTGTGCTTCGAACTTATACGTTTAGATGACCGATTGTGTACATCGACCTCAGGAGATAAATTTGGCAACCTATGGGAATGCATTTCAGTAATTAGCTTACTTGTAACTTATTTATACAGATTTTGTAATTATGGGAGTTTGATATACTATCAACAATAGAGATTAAGCGAGAGAGAAATATCCATAACATGTTATAGATATTGCAATAAAATGCTCACAATTTCTAGAAACTCTCTAAAAGAAACTTATAGAAGAGAAACCAGAAATATCACCACTTCTCTTTTGCGGATATTAGCAACATCGATATTTTCATCTTGTTTCTTACTTCTTGTTCTTCTTCTTGGAGAATGTATATCCTCTGAGGTCTTAGGAGCGAGAGAAGAGTTCGTGTAATCATTGAGTGCTTGACATAGTATGTGCGTCTTCTTTAGTATTTTTTCTTCACTACTTAAACCCATTTCTTGCGTAATTCTTATTTGTGACTTATTTCAAATTTGATTTTCTGATGCTATTTCCATTATTTCTTTAGAATTGATTTTCAGTTTCAATTATTTTAACTTCATTGTTTTTGGCATATAGATCGATTTCTGAAGATTCTCACGATGCGTATCTTCATTTGTGCATTCGTCAATTTGATTCTCTTTATGATTTGTTTAACGAGTGCGAGAGTGTGAGCTACGAATCTACCCTTAGGTATTTATGGTGTCTTTTGCACTTTGTTTTGCTCACATTTTGTTTAAATCTCGAGTAAGTCTTTAAACACACACCTATTATTTGAGTTTGGTTTTTGTTGCTTCCATGGCTTTTCATGGTTTTGCTTGGTTTTTTTGTTTCATTATTGCTTCCTACAATGTCTGTGGTAGTTTACTTGCTTAGGATAGTGCGTACGACGAGGACAACCAAACTGTATCTCCAAATTGAGGATATGACCAAAATCATCGACAACATAACAAACAATGTCAGGCAACTTGGTTCTGTGCAAAGTTTTATTGAGTATTAGTTAGAGATGACTTGCAGAAAATCGCTTTCACAACCTATACTGACTATATCAAACTGAAACCGAACTTGCGACATTATCACCCTCAATGTTGAATTGAGATCTCTCATCACGTTATTCGATTATGAACTTGAATGCACAACCAACAACTCTATATATAATTTAGTAGGGATTGGGAAGCATTATATGCTTATGATATAGTTAAAGACCAAGTTTAGTACTAACCAATAAGCTTTTGGGGAACTATGATTTTGACCCATCACTTAACCATCCATATATATATAGTTGGGCAGCGTGTTCCTTAAGTGTTAAGTGATCTTTGATAATCAAAACCTTATACTTCCATTTTAAAGCAATCATCCAATTACCTCTTCAGCTGCTCTACTATTCCAAACCAACAACTCTTTGCTCAGTTTTTCTCCGCTAAAACTGTAAGAATAATCTAATCCTTACCGCCAGAGTGCCTCTTCTACGCTTACCTCATCTCTTGAGACGTTTCGGGACCCTATTATCTGTGGCGCGCCACACTATGCTACAGTCTCTGTATGTTTATAGATAGGTTATTCAGTCTTTGCCTAACAATAATACTCTGTATTTGTAAACACCGCACTCCAACGTTCGTGTGTGTTTCTCAGTCTTCTCACTCTCTCTTCCTTTTCCCCTTCCCTGCTCATCCGTTCATAGTAGATTGCAGTTGTTGAGATGATCGCATTGCATACTCGCTTCACATCAAATCCTTAAGAGGAGTAGCCGAGGTTTCGTTCACTACCAGTATACCTATTTTTCTATCGAATCCTTAAAACTATTTACACTACACTGTAACATCACGCCAATTCTGGGCATGGCTATAGCTATAATGGTTCGAATCTCAAGGGAAGAGCAAGGTGAAAGTCACTTGCTGGGTCCAAAAGTGATACTAATAATGTCACTTTAGCCATCGTTGGCGTTTAAACTAAGAAAGTCTTTGTGGGTCTAGGAAAACATAGCTACCACTAGAAATGGAACTTGCGTTGGAATATTGAAACGAGTTTTGTGGAACAATCATAAACTAATCTCTTCTACTCTTGAACACTTAGGAAACAATCGGTAGCGCCATTGCTTCCCCTCCAACAACCATAATAATATTATGAAGCAAACCATGTGAGCTATTACGTACTAATATATATATAGCATTGTCTAACCTATGTTGTTCTATGTCTTTAATTGAGTATATAGTGATGCCAATCAAAATATGAATTCTCAAATCACTTATCAAAGTTCGAGGGGTAATGTTTGACAATTCTCACGTTTAGCAAATTTGGGTTGGAATCATTTCTCAAAGTCACTCCAACACTACAAAACTTGCACAAACCAAAAGTCCTGAGATAGGTCTGTATCATATAAAATCCCTCGGCGTTGCATAAGGATCAATTGAATTTAAGCAGTATTGTGTTCTCCTTTTGTCATTCGTCAAGGCCAGACTTAAAGATCTACTCAGCGAGAAGTAGCGATATGTAGCGAAATGGGCACTGCATACTTATCTAACAATCTATAGAAACAAACTCAAGAGCATACCATGAAATTGAAATACCACTAATTTACATAGAGAAGGACGCATACACACAAACCCAAACAATAATCAGGGTGTTAAGAACGAAACGTTAACTCAAAATATTTAAACAAAAATTTATGTAGCAAAATCATAAAAGTGCTAAATCCACAACATTAAAGTCAATCTTAGGAGATCAAGCTTATCTTTCTTTGAGAGCAACACAACAAGAACAATACAAAGATTCACCACGAATACTGTCACCAAAGCCAAGCGAATACCCTATTAGCTCCTCATGTAAAATTCTTTTCAGAAAAATTGCCGGTAATCACACATATAGCCAAAAACATGAAGTTAACAATAATTGGAAGACTGAAAAAAGCCCTCCACAAAGAGTTACAGCTACATCAAAACTCCTGCACTGTAAGTTTCATACCGCTCGAAAGAATCAAATCATCATGCAAAAGTCAAATAAGATTTAGCTAGTTGATTAAAAAGTGTCGGTTACAGCGACTATTTGAAGAACTATCCTGATATTTAGCCACTATTATGTCAGATTGATCATAGATCAATTAACTTTCTCTCTCACGTTTAAGCTAAGAACAATGAGTGAAGAGGAAAAAGTAAAAAGAAGAAGAAGAAGATGGAAAATGAAGTTCGCCTAAAGATCTCCCCGTGTCGAGCAATAATCTATACATTTTACAATTCTTTATCATAACTATTGTCTCTCTATTCTAATTCACTACTTTACTTCACTACTCCAATCACATTGTTTGTTTCTCTTTCGACTAAAAAATCTAGAAGCCTTATCCATACATATAAGCGAAAGTCGACCTCGTGTTCTCCCTCATATAACTTACACACCAAATTAAATCAAACCAACTTATAATAGTAACTCCTTACAAAAACTAATGACATCTTGTTCGGAAATTTATCTCATATTCCACATTGTGATATCTTCAGAGACAATCACTTCTCTCTAATAAATAATGCGCTCAAGTCTATACAATACAACATGTAATACCTCCATCTAACGTATAAAGGGACTTGTCCTAACCAAATCCCTTAAGCATGCGCGATCACAACGATTAGCTGTTCAGGATACAAGCAAGTCCCATCAAAGCAGTGATATCTACTCTTCCAAACTTCGATCCTCTCTCCTAGGTGAGAGGGTGCGATAGATCCTACTTGCATTCCTCTGCCTCTTGGCTACAGGGTCGAGAGGCTCCTCGCGGATAAGCGCCTGGTAGTGGCGATCTGAATGCATGCGGCGCGCAAAAAGCCTTTTGGAAAACATATGCAGACACGGGCCAGGTAGAGGGGCCGAGGCGACGGGTCGTAGGTGAGGCGCGTGCCAACCCTAATTATGCTAGTTGACGATTCATATTTTGCTACTAGAAATTGATCTAAGCAAGGTTGCCTGCAAATTCAGGCATTATTTCATACCTGACATACGTTGATGAGAGTCTCAGAGGGCCTGTGGAGGTCCGTCAAGTGACTTGGCTTGCGGTTTTTGATTTTCGCCCATAGCACATGGCGTGTCGTCGCCCAGCCTTCTGAAAATTTAGGAAAATTTCTCCCCTACCCGAACGCCGGCCAAGTGCGCGATGGGCCGACTTGGATATGTATGCAGCGTGCGCAACAGCGACAAGCTACAAGCTACTGGAAATAGGAAAGAAGTAGCTGCAAGCGCGGGCCAGATGTGCGATCCCTGGACACAATGCGAATACCTTCACAAGAAGCCCAGAGAAAGAAAAAGGCGCTGGAGCCGCATGGCGCGAACCAACTATAAGGGAAGGACAATCGGATGTGTTTTGATAATTCGTACATTTTTTGCTTCTTCACAAGGACTGCACCTGACTAGTAAATACACAAATAAAGTAGCTGAAGTCTTAATCTTCAAACATGGACAGCTAACTTCTCGCTCGGGGGTAGATCACTATTGCAACGCCCTTTATACTTATAAGTATTACCATTAGAAAGCTCGAAGTCTACTTTTAATGCTAAAACGTCTCAGATCTAGCAGAAATCATCATTACTGGAGCAACTCGACGACGTTAAAGACTGACACCTCATCGCAAACACTTCACTCGCTCTCAGGGAGCAGCTGTAATTGAGTGCTATTAGACAGAGATAAAATGTGTGTTAATGAAGAGAAGAACCACTACGTGCAAACAACTAACCTATAAAACCACTAAAACCAATAAAACTCTACTAAAACTAAACAAAGCATACAACTACAAAAGTCTGAGGAAACATAAACTCTATAGGAGCACTCTCTGTGAAATGATACGAAAGCACAAGTTGGCCATAAAAGAAGGAATAACTGCCTAATGTGACCATTTTTGGCACATATCATTACGCCGCCAGGGGCCACCAACACTCAAGTCTTCAAAGTCCAACTTTCGGAGTTTTACTTAGCTAAAACTCTCCTAGAAGTTGCAAAGAAGTGCACACGCAATGTGTAAACAATGTCTCTTTGATAAAATTTCGGATTACTTTTCATATATTGAAATTAGCTATATATAGCCATTAATATTAACATCCATTCAACTTCCTAAGTAAAAAGGAAAACTAACCTAGCGAAACAATTAACTCTTAAGACCGACTCAAGTATTGGTTGAACAAGTAAAACGTAACTTTAGTTATTACATACCAAGTGTGGCGTCTCCTGTGTTATCCTCTGTAATATTATTGATCACACTGATCAGATAAACCTAAAATTACTCACTAAACTATCGTTTAACTAATGAGGAATATTAAAACCGCTAAACACCAAAATCGGAAAAAACACAAAACTACTTTGACTAACCGATTAAAGATTGAACGCACCAATGTTAATGGCTGTCCAGTGATTAACTTGTTAAGCCAATTCACATTTAACCGAATCAACTTACAAAGGAATGTAAACCGGTGAGCGGATTCACCCACTCGACAACAACTACCCCAACGGCATCACTGTCGCGGGATTCCCATAACTCAAGCGCCAACGCAGAACGAAAATCGACGAATTAGGACAAGGCCTAAATAAGGGCAGACGCCCTACATTAATGAATAACTCCCCTCAAGTGTTCACATACATTGAGAAGTACAATCGACACTCACATTGTATAACAATAGTACAGAGGCTAACAATGATCGACCATTAGGTTATAGATGCACAAAAAGAAAGTCGCAAAAACTAAATTAAAAGCATAACATCCGAACAACTACAAGAATTATAGACTATTGAAAGCCAATAGTCTCAAGTCGCCTATTAACAAAATGGTCTGACTCCAAAGGCTAGCAAATCAACTTACAACGACCTCTGCACGCACGATTGCGTTTCGGATCAGCAGCAATTGGGCACATTAATGATCCCACTGATCCGCTACTTTTATAGTAACCTCATGTACAAATTCCTTACTTTATAAGCTCACGTTAAATTAGAGAATCATATAGGGACTCTAACAGAATGCGATTACAAAGACACTAAATTATCCAGGACAAAGATACATAGCACCCCCATAATTATTCAATCAGGCAAAAGATTTCATCTTGTGTTACCCAAAGACGCAAAAAACAAGTAAATACAAGCCAAGGTCAAGTAAAACATAAAACAATAGCAAAACAAATAAAGACATAAGTTTTAAGTGGTCTGGGTATACGTACAATAACGTTACCATCAAGTCAAAAGAGAACACCATAATTAACTAGAAACTGGGACAATTCATCAGGAAAGAGCAATCAATATTAACAACTATAACAACAAGATAAAAGTAACGGAAGGCCACACGTTGCGCCAAGCCGCATCCATAGCAAAATTCTCATATTTATCATATCTGATTCGCTAGCCAAAATTCTTGTTGTGAAAATTAAAAACCTTGGTCTCTGCGAGTCCAAATGTGTAATTTATTGAGGCTATTCATAAGAAAGGTTTTCTAATGTGCCCAACTTTTTTGTACGGACATATAATGTCATAATCTGTAGGTTGCACACTCACCTTACTTTTTAATAAGCAATTAATCGGACCACCGACTAATGTTCCCTCACAGAGTCTATGGAAATCACTTCACATAGCAATATCAAAAAAAGCCCTACCATTGTGAATGAGACTAACTTGCAAATTTATGATTCCACAAGGGCGCAATTCACCTAACTTTTTCTTACAAGGCAAACTATTTGCCCATAATTTTTCCTCTTTCTGATTATATCACGCGACATATTCACTATTAGCACAATGTACGTGCCTTGCTTCAAACTAAATATTATACTATCATGGTCTCTAGTGTTTTCAAAGGTTCGAAAACAAGTTTCTGTTCCAGGGTGCCCTCCACAAATTACTATCCACACGCGAATCTACATATATCCTCACAACAAATAGATAATCTCTATAAAAGAACAATCGTCCATTTTCGCCAGATTCAAATCAATCTGAAACGTTACACACAATTGCATATTACATCTATTCCCACAGAGTTTACTTTATGCATCTTGCAGTTGTTCCAAGTAATAGTTCCCCAAGTCTCAAATGCGTATACCGAAATATCAGCGAGCATAACTGTCAAACAACCAATAGAGTCTAAGGGTAGTCCTAATGAGGTTCTTACCACAAGCGCACGCTTTCTAAGCATGGACTCGTGTCTAAATAGTATGAATCCGCGATTGCTCAGTGTCTACTTAGATATACTATATTAGTGTATGCAAACATTTCCTACCATCATAGCTGAAGAACAGTACTAACGAGTATTCATAAACGACAAATTAACGCAAAGCTTACGATGTCCTCCCGCCCTTCCCTAGACTTTCAGGGGGACATGCAACAGTCGTCGCCTTTCTTCTGGATTCAACGCATTGAGAAGTAAGCCTTTTTCAATTGTAAGATTCAAGATAGTGTAATTCAGTTCAACTCTTAATCATTATGGGAAATTCTATATGCATTTGATCTTCTGCTACTAGAGCTGCTCTACAGTAAGATTGGATACCCTTGCAATTTTCATTTTCGTAAAGTTTGGTAGTCTAGATTCCTACATGCAAAGCTTAGGTTTAGTGGCCACAATCGTTTCTGTGCGTCTTCTTGGAAATTCTTGAATTTTTTTGTTTGCCTTTGATTGTATAATATTTTGTTAATTTAGTAATCTACCGTGTTCTGACCAATAACCACTTTTAGATTTGTTTATTTGATGCTTAGTTCTTATTCCCTCCTTCCCCTTGTGTCTCTTTTTCCATCAATATGATATTCATCTGCTAATTCCTTTGATTTTGTGTCCTATTTATGTCGTTGATATTCTTCGATATCAACAACGTCAATTGTGCATATTAGCTCTGCCTTAGTTTCTCTTCTGGAACCTTGTGCACAGAACTAGGCGTTTAGCTCGAACGCTGAGAGCACTCACTAAATAATTTCGAGCTATCAACCAATGGCAAAGTGATAAGAGAACCAATACAATAGCTCACACTATTCCTTGAGTTATTTCACTGATCATTGTGAGTATGCAGCCTTTGCGAGCTTTCCACGCCAGTATACTTATATAATTGTTTTGGACTTGTCTTACCCATGATAAGTTGTTGAAGTGACCTGTACTCTCATGGCATCTATTTTCAACTCACACCAAGGAAATGCGGCTCAGAGAGTGTGATGCATTATTGAACATAAGCTTTCTAGTTACCTAATATCCACTGTCGATCTAATATTGATGCTCATCAGATAGTCGTGTTGTTAGTATAGCAAAATGGTAATTTGTGCTCCTACTCAAACTTTTAAGACTTGATTTAAATGTATTTTGACGAGATGATTTCAACTTGATCACCCCAGGTTGGTATTGCTATGACATTTCACATAGGATTGAGTTACTACGTTTTGATTGGAACTTGTGTGTATATCACTTTAGCGTAATCGCGTAGTGATCTCTAGGTGTCTTCTTCCGTGTCCCATTTTGTAATTTCTAAAAAGCTTTTTACAATTTTCAATTTCCTAGTAGCGTTTAGTTTCAAGATCTGCTTTCAAGTTTCAACAGTTTTTACTATTCTTCAACCTCCGCACATACTCCATTTGTAATCATGCCGTTTGACTTTATAGTTCTCAAATTAGGAAATAACAAAATATTATATATATCCTCATCAATAATTAAAATAATTTTTTATATAAAAAAAACAAATAACGGGTGATGATAAGGAAAAGTTCATCTTTCAAAAGTCACACTTTCAATATAAAGCAATGCAAATTTAATACAGACACATAATTTATAACAATAATTAGAAACTATATATATTTACCATCATTCAACCAAAGAGCGTAATTGCTCAGTTAATTTTACTCCATAATCAAACTATCTGTCAAGTATCAAAAAGTATCCTGAATTTCATATTTGACTAAAGCCATTGCTGAATATCACTACATTGAATAAACTAGTTGTTTAATTATTATAAAAAAGATTAACAGCTAACTATATTAATCTATGAACCATATATCCGACACCACGCACTATAGATCAAATTTAGTTATAATGAATATGGAACATTAAGTATAGTTGATTGATTAATTAATACTTTGTGGATCCATATAATAAACACAATTCTCTCTCACGCCCAATAACATCAAAAACACTAATTTCTTCTCAGCAATGTCTACACAATATTCCAAGAAAATTCAAGAGTGATAGAACAACATTGTGAAATGTCATACACTTCCAAACCCTAAATATAGTACAGTAGATCATGTCCAAACTAACACTAACATTAATTTATATTGAAATGCGTCGTAATCAAGCTACATCGGCATACAGATACAGTCAGATGTCATTTATACTACGTCGTTCATCAGATACACGAATTTAGCATATTCATTTTAAACAATTACAATATTACTTTTTACTATATTCTTGCTTCAACTCTGCCAAATTGAACTCTCGTACAATCTCTTAGCTATTTTTCATCTTCTTCATACGTAAGCATCCGGTGGCTCGGTTCACGCTAACTTTGGTGTCTTTCTTAACTGCCTCCTATATATGTCCAGCGAAAGAAATCCAGACCTCCTTCAGTACGATTCAGTTTTTTCTGATTTGTTAGGCCCATACAACACTAATGACTTACTTGAGCAACATCGTCTATTTCTTTAATTTCTTATCTTTTTCAAATTACGCTATTACGATACAACTTTATCGATGTAGTTTCCGGTCTTTCTCGGACGTTAACGCGAGAAACATCACTATGAAATATATTTATGTGCGAACAAGTTTTTAAGACAGTTGTCGTTAATAACACTAGCGCCAACTATTGAGGACCTAATTGTTTGCCTTTCTTGTAGTTAAAATTTTTCGGCTATTGACATTTCGGTGCATCTGACACAAACTGTAGACCCTTTGTATCAGAGTTCTGGCTGAGTGCAGTATGAGTAATATGAATCGACGTGTGTCAGTGATTCAAAATATCAATCAACATTCGGAAATTATTTCATTTAAGTATTTTTCCAATTTCCTCTTAACTAGGTCCCCCTTCCTACCCTCTCAATGTATTATAATGCCAAACGAGCAAACCATCCTTAAAACATACGTAAAAATGATAAATTTATTGCGCCGACGTCATAATCACGACTACTCTTCGTTATGAATCCTAAGCTCATGCAACTACTAGATATGTTGCATTGCAGCACTCGATCAAATTATTCGTTGGCAAGCCTTTCATTCGCTTCGATTATCCTCTCATTATTATCATCAAGGATATCATTTGGTTAATGCCTCCAATGAACTTAACATTTTAGACTATGAGTTCATTGACGTTTCTATTAGACATTTGGCGTGTGTTAATTAGTTGTTAAACTACTCACAAGTTATGAGATCACCACTTTGCCAATTTAAAGAAACATAATTTCAAGACTTGACCATATTGGGTATTAAAAATATAACGTTACTGTACTCCAATGTTTTGTTTCCGAATGTTTATAATTGGCAATTTGTATTTAAAATAAAAGCAAATCAAGACAGGAATATAAATAACTATTATGAATGAGACAGTATTTGTAATTGCAATTGTCAAATTTGAAATATAGTGAGTTGAACTATCTATTCAATTGGTATTTTGTTTTTAATTTTGATTGTAAAGATGTAAACTATTTATAATTTCTAGAGCACTATATTATTACTGTAGACGCATTTTTATGAATTATATATTGTAAATATTTAAAATTACTCCTAATACCGCAAAATTGTAGCGAGTTTGATGAGCTTTTATAAATTTTCAGATTTTTTTATTCAATTATTGACTATTGTTATAATTCTTATGTACTATTAAGTTGTAATTTTGATTCAGTACTATTAAGTTGTAATTTGTTTTTTAATGTAAAACTTAATTTCTTTTAATGAATTATGTTTAATTATGTTTTTATACATAGAAAATTGTRCGAAAYAGACCCGAAATCCTAAACCCAAAATCCGAATATTTCGATTGCATAACCATTTTTGAAATTCTAGATCCGSCCCTGGAGACATACATTCCAAAGTCACAGAACTCTGCTTAGGCATCCTTTGTCTCACATTCCATGCATCATACATAACCAGACATGAGTACTTAAGATGAAGAAAAGAGCGCCACGAAAACTACTTAAGATTACCATAAGAACACTAAGGAATAAAAAACTAAAGAAAGAAACCAATAAAAGAAGTAGAAAACATTAGTTGGTTCACTGCCAGATGAAGATACATTGTTTGCATTCTGTACTACGTGCAACGTTGAGGTAACATTCTTGGTCGGACGTAGCTGTCGGTCCACCACGGTTGAATTGCCCCTCGAGGTWCCGGGGTCTAATGAAACATTGGTCGCTTGAGGAGTATGGGTGAGCTGTACTTGTGGGGCTTGTTGAGCAGTTCGAYCTTCCTTTGTTGAACTGTTTGGTGGAAGTGGAAGAGATATTGGCATTGTACCTAAATCTTCATCAACAATGAGATGAATACATGRATGAAGAAGTAGCACATGAAGCACAAAGCCGTCGTTCAATTTTAAACTAATTTAAATCAATTAATATGTTAGAATTCTTTAGTTTTATGAAGATATTTACAACAAATAAAAGAAAAGGAATATACGTAATTTTATTTTATTTTGTCCTCTAAGATGATATTTATGATGATATCTATAACAAGTAAAAGAAGATGAACATACCTCGGCACATGGTTAACGGAGGGACCATTATGTAGCAGCTTGAGACGGACAAAGAAAAAAGAGTGGTTAACTGAGGAGAATCAGTCTTAAACATGGAGCACAAGCAGTGAAAACCCACACGAAGGGCTTGATTAAGGGCTCGGCAGCACGGCTCCAGGAAGATGTATTCCCCTTGTTGGCTGAAGCACTTATCAAGCTGTAGCCCTTGGAACGAGCAACCGGTTGTTGTTTGCAATCCCGCTCTAAGCGGACAAGCACACAAAATTAAGGTTGACACTAGAGCAAATTTTAAGAACATCATTTTCAAACCCATCTCATGCATTAAATTTCATTTCTTAACCACCAATTCATAAATTAAAACTATATATGTGCATTATTGTGCTATTTAGGGGGTTGTTTGTATTCCCTAGATCATTCCATTTTCATGATTCCTACATTGCCCTTGTGTTTTCCGTGTTTCGAAGATTTTTGCACTGTATGGACTGGGGTGAATTAGGAATTTGAGATCAGCCATGTACATTAAAAAAGAAGTCATGAAATTTCCAAGGGAGCTACCAGCCTACCAACTATGGGTTAAAGACCAAAGCTAAAATGAATGACTTATTACACAATCAAAGCATGACTAATATCCATTCATGTGCGCTCAACTAACACACACTGTATCTGCATTCATCATCACAACTTTTAAGAAGTACGAAACCTAAATTTCCACAATCCCACACAATAAAATTTTATTACACAGAACATGTACATTACACAAATAGGTCCTAATAGTTTATCTATGTATCCTCATAATCAATAACTCTTATAATAAATAATAGGAATACATCAGAAACAAATTATCACAACATGCACAACTGACAAAAGAATGATCCTCATCCATATATATATCACACAACAGCGGATAGGATGATCTAGAATAGTTTTACAAACATGACAGCAATCGATGTAAGCAGGACAGCAGGTGAAATGCTCAACAAAGGCGTGGCAGCTGATGGMTTGAGCGAAGAAGTGCTGCCTGGAGTAGAACCTGCACTAGTGGTTGGTGGAAACGAACCCGCTTCTGTAGATGGTGGAGTCAGGGTTGGGTTTGCATCAGAGCCAGGAGAAAGTGCTGGCGATTCTGCTGTAGGAACTGTACCTACTGCATACGTTTAAGAGAAGAAATATAAATTAGTACAATTTAGAATTTT
>SNQN01005567.1:5568-34541 GCA_008642245.1 Bassia scoparia | reverse complement strand
TAGTTTTTTTTTTTATTTTAGTGAATCGGGTAGTTGTTTTTAAACTTGGCAAACAACTAGGTGTTAATGGCATTTTCCAATTTTAATTATGAACAAACAAAATGAAAAATAAACAAATACACAAATAAAAATACAATAACAACGTAAACCTCCGCAATCAGAAGTGACAACATGGCAACCGCAGAACGCCCGGTGCTACTACTACAATATGCGACTCGAGAAACGGTGAGGTGAGATGGGGGACTTATCGGCACCAGGAGGGCAACGCCCGCAACCAGGCAATACCCCTGGCGGCCCCTTTTTGTACTAGAGGGGAGGGAGGTGTGGGGATGAGGGCAAATAAAAGACTACAAAGTCGAGAAATCCAACCAGGAAACAAACATTAAAAAGAGACAGAAAACTCAAGGCAATACTAAAGGATTTCTTCTTAAAAACTAGAAAGAGGATACGCTTATCGTGCCCTATATTCGAAAAACGCTGGAGTTTTCGATGGAGAAACGCAATTGTAGAAATCAGCGAATGTGGAAACTGTTGAGTCCTTTAGGTTTGAATGTTTACAAACGAACACTGATATAGGAAAAGGATGTTATAGTGTGAAATGGTTGTCGAGCAAGTTGTATTGAACACTATTTCCTTAGAGTTTTACTAATGGTTGGTCAGGAATAATGTGGATTGTAAAAGTTATGTACTAGTGAGAACTCTTTGGATATTCATTGACTATTATACTGAAAACAGTCAATTTCTTTATTGTGCTTAATCCATCTTACTGTGCGTATTTGAAATTGATTCCAAGATTTGTGTATGAAGGCTTTCGAAGGCATTCGAAGAGGGATAATTGATCTTAATTGAAGCTATTCAAGGACTCAAGTATTAAGATTCTGAAAAATTAAGATTATTTGATTTAAAGTTTAAATAGGATTTTCATGTAATGTGCTCCGTAGTATAGTCTTGTATGTGTGCGTTTATAGTGGATTAGAGTGTACTATGTGTGTTGAATTCTGAATGTTCGAATAATTATACATACTCAAAATTACCCACTTTTGCAAAAATTGTTTGATTTCTCTAACCAACTCGGTTTTATGATGGAAGGAATACCATCTCAGGCATGTGGGGCCCACCTCTCATTCATTTCACCTATCCTAACCCGGCTATTGGACCCCTCAACTCTTTCATTTCACCTATTCTTCTTCTAACTTCTCCTTCTTCCTTTACTTTCATTCTCTCTCCTCTATTCTTTCTTCCCTTCTCTTTGTTTTGTTCTTCTTCTTCCTTCCTTTTCTACTCAAATTCATTCTCTTTCTTTAATTTGATGAAAAAAATGGTAATTGAGAGATCCACAAACTTCAACATACCTCCACGTGCTGCACACCGCTTGTTGGTCTGTCCTTTTCCCGTCGCCGAAATTGATGTTSCGCCATAGTAGGGGGATGGGGGATTGTACGGCAAAGCAAAACCCATCTGAAGGGCAATGGAGGTGAACCGATGGTTGGGCAAGCCCAGAAACAGCAACACAGTAGCAACAACTAATAGCTTCGCCCCCATTTCCCCTCAAAAGCTTGTTGTTTTTTGTGTTTACTTGTTGATTAATTTCAAAAGCTTTTGGGTTTTTTCTAGGTTTGTTTGAATTTGTTGATTTTTGTGTTTACTTGTTGATTAATTTCATGAGATTACTTTCTTCCTTTCTCTTCTTATTGTCCCCGTTTCTCCTCTTGTTGTTCTTCTTTGCATTCTTGAATTGAGGCTCGGAATTTCTCCAATCATGTTCGTGAATTAGATACCCTTCCCTTCAAATTTACATCTAAATTTCTCAAAWTGGGTGAATTAAATTAGACAAAAAAAATTCCCACAAAAGAACCCTAGAAAAACTGAAGATGAAATTTACCTATCTCAGGAAAGAAAATTACGAAAATGAATATGCTAATGAATGAGTTGAACACAATCGATAAATTTTGCAAAAAAAAAATTGAGGAAGAAAGCAAAGAAAGAAGGAGATCTGAGAAAAAATTGGGATTAAAATGAAAGAGAAATGAGGGAAATGACTGAAATGTGGGACCCACTCGCCGAAATTGGAGAGAAAATTGAATGACTGGTGGGACCCATAACCAGAAGTGGTTTTTTTTCGGAAAACCAAACTGGGTAGGAAAATCTAAAGGTTTTGCAAAAAGTRGGTAGTTATTTTTATATTAATGGAATGTGGGTAGTTGTTTTTAAAAAWTTTCCAAAGGTAGGTAGTTAATGGCAATTTTTCCGATTTAATTCTTGGGGTTAAGAATTAATTAGTGAACCCCGGCCCCCTTAGAATTGGGTTGCATTCAATCACCGAACCATGGTTAGCGGTTACGCTTCCTTTGGTTGACGTGTTTGTGGGTGGCGAATTTGGCCGGGTGTGTTGTGGAGGCATTTGTTTGGTGGCTATCAAGTGTCGGTGGTTATCAAGTGCCACATCTTCTCGGTTCAAATTTGGAATTGCGTTCAATCTGGCGATTCTAAGTTGATTGACTTACGATTTATAAATTTTCTTGGTGTTTTCTCATGCCCTACGTGTTCGATTTTATTGGTTTGAGTTGTACTAGTCTGCAAYGTGAATTACAGTCTCTGATGCAATCTCCTTGGTCAATTAAAATATTTCGTTCTCGGGGCTTTCGCATGATTGACGCTCTCATTATTCGCTGCTTCTTATAGTGTTTTTACGAGGGTCATGCTACATTTTSCAATCTGTTTCATAAAAATAGTAGTGAAGATGTCTTCCTGTTTGACTTGTCTAGATTATATTTCATTTCTTTTTATTTTTCGATTGTAGATGTCGTATGGATTTTAATTAATGAAATTACTTTTCCTTCAAAATAAAACTCCATGCATTTTCATGCTATCTACTATCTGAATTCCAATTTTTTCATTCCCTTAACAGGTCATACTCATCTACAAGTTATACCACGCTTAACACTCTACTTGCGCCTTTTATTTTGGTTATTTTGATGTTCTACATTTCTTTTTGTTTTAAAAAAAGGTTAACCATTGATGTAATGTTTTTTGGAGGATAAATTCTTAAGATTTAAATCATGTAATCATTTAATGAATAAGTGAGCTACCAATCAAATTCTTCTCCTAATGTTTGCTGAACAAGTATTTAGACTCACTTTAACAGAGTTGATATTTGTTGATTATTTAAACCATTACTCGACAATATACAACCCATCTAAATATTTTGCCTAAGATTGCTAATATTACGCTCTGCAAACAAAACATTTAAATAATAAAACAGTAAAGTAACCTATTATTATTGTACAAATATAAAAATGAGTATTAACAAATTGTGCTATTGTATCCTTACAATATAAATAGTAGAAGCAACACTTAAATGAACAGTATGAATAGCGCCATATGACCCACACAATAACGTCAGCACAGACACGACCCGCAGCACCCAACCAAAATAACACCCCTGAGCCCGACCCACATCTTTACAAAGCCACACTCCTCATTCCCCTCCAAATCCTACACAATAGGTCTATTATTGGTCCGGGACCATCAGTGTCCCAGGCAAATGTTCTTTCCGAAACTAGAAATGTTTATTTCCGAAACGAGAATGTTCATTTCCGAAAAAAGAAATGTTCATCGAAAATACAAGTGTTCATTTTCAAAATAGAAATTTACACTTGAAAATGAACATTTTACTGTTAGATGAACATTTCTAGTATCGTAAATGAACATTTGCCCGGTTCCATGATGAGGACTATGGTCCCGAAAGACATAATAGAATTTAAATCCTACCTCCTAAGCCACACTGTATCATTCTCTTCCCAAAGCTCACCCTCCCAGTCACCTCCACATTACCCCTCCATCATACGTTGTAGTAGATCCAAGCTCATCTTCAACCTCTACCCTTTTTTAGCTTTGGCAGCTTGCATCCATGGACCTCGGTGCTAGAGTGATTTCTACCTTCTCCCCTTTCATTTCTTTTCCAACTTAAAAAATTTGCAACCCTTATCCCTCTTCTTGGTTTGGAGCTGAAAGTGCTACCTTTCATCGTCTTTGTGGCTATTCGAAACATCGAGTTAGAAGCATGATGAAGGTGGAAACAAAAGGACGAAAAAGGTAGTTTCTAGTCCTTTATTTTTATTTTTTCGAATTTGAGATCTAGTTAGTGATCATTCATGTTTGTTTGTTCTCTTGTCTCTCACATGCACTCTCTTCTATCGAATTTTGTTTGAGTTAAGGTTTGAGTATTGGGATTTTAGGCGGTTTGATTGGAATCATTTCTTGAGCTATATTGGATAACTTTGGTGTTTTAAATTAATTCTATCATGTGTAGATAAGGACTTTGAATTTAAACTTTAATTTTGTGTTTTAAACTTTTAAACTTTGATATTTTAATGATATTAAGATCTTATATTTGTGTTTTCAGACATTATTGAGAGTGACTAGGATTAAATTACATTGAATTGTTTGATTTAGGTGGATTCAAACGTAGTTGGGTCATTGATGGTTGAAACACATGAGTAGGACAAGTGTAGGATCACTGATGACTTATGGCTGTGCTGATACAATACAACGTGGTAAAAGGTCCCCTTCAGTAAAGGTAGACCATTTGTATATTCAATCTTGGTTTTGTTAAAATTATTTTTTTGGTTGAATTGTTCTTATTAATGAAATGTTCAAATTGTTTACTAATGTAAGACGTTTTTCTTTTAATGATAGTCTGAATCCAGCACGGTGTATTGACTGGAGTAGTGGGCCGGTTAAGAGATTGTCCCGGGATGAATGTCTTCCGACGATGTGGAAGCCGAATAAAAGGCCCTCGATATCGGCTCGTCGGGCAGTCGCATCGGGTTTTGGCCTCATGTGTATGTTTAATCTTTAATTTCGGTTTCTATATTTTAGAGGTTTATTGTTTATTGTGATAAAATTCTTTGATTGTTTTCGTTGTTAAAGTCGTTGTGTTGCTTAATTCTAATATTTGATTTTGATTTTTATAATCAAAGTCAAACAATAAAACTATGCATTGATGCCTAATCACAAGTGAACATGTGTAACGGTAGCAATTATATTTCCTAATCACATTAAAATTGCCTTAAACTGATGCAATTTATGATTTTAGGTGATTGTAAAGAAGCTCAACAACTTGGCTGCAACAACTTGCTAAACATATGATAGAAGCTCCGCTATTGTTCAATTCTACTCCCAAGAATTTCTTGAGAGGTATTAAGATGAATATGTAGAATACAAGTATGATATCTCACCTATTGCCCCAAAATGATATTAGTATCAACTTTTTAATGCTAATGGCTTACTTGCTTATATTGACCAATTTTAATGTAGTCATTTGACAGCATACTCATCTCATAAAAACCCTCAATTGACACTTGTAGCTGGCTATTATGGACCTCAATTGATACATGTAGTTGTCATTATGCTATTATGAAAAATAGCATAATGACTGGTGGTAAAAAGCATTTTGTTCGTTCACTCCTGTTAGCTGGATTTGAGACTTGTAAGCACTCCAAATATTGATTTGATTTCCTTTTTTGTATGTAACTACAAAATATATTATTTTTTGTATCTAATGAGCTATTTTTCTAAAACAATGTTGTACGAATTATTTGGTATGTACCCTTTGGTATTCTTAGAATCAATGTTGACTCGGGGTATTCTTAGAATCTTGTTGAAAGCTGCTAGCAAATACTCTGGAATCAGTACAATGGATCATCATGGACAATGTTGCATGCAACTCGTCACTAAGCTTGTACAATTTGATAATAGATATAGAGATAAGCCTTAGGTTAGATTCCTCAAGGTGAAAGCACTGAAGCTTCATATGAATAACTAGGATTTGTATTCAGTAGCTAGTACATCCAGCAATCCTTCCGTCAAGTTGTTCACACATTTTTGTTCACAAATATTAATTCCATGTTTTCTTGCAACTTTGTTCAAAGTTCTTTAATCTGTAGGAGCTGGGTACTATCAAATTATAAGCTACCAAAAAATTTAAAGTTGTTGTTTTGTTTGAATTCTTAATTKATGACAATAGCAACAAAGAACTCTATCGTGACCTTATTTTGTAGTCCATCATGGCTATTGGCATACCGCATTCAAAGTTAATTGGCATGAAATGTAGGTTTATTTCTTCTATTAGCTCAACCTCTTGCAAATTAGTTTACTTGCTCACTTGGTTAGTAAATTAGTTATTTATTAAGAGAGATCTTTATTTGAGTTGGGACTAATTGGGTTAGTGGTTTATTTATTTTAGCTAACATCATTTAAATATCATGGTTGTCCATGCTGGTGATTAATGGGAACAATGGGGAAGAACAGGAAGGGAAAGTGTTCTTTTGAATTATGTTATTGCATGAAATGTAACTTTAGAACTCAAAGATTTTATTTTTAGTTTATTTTTAATTTTTTATATTATTTTTATATTGATATAATATAGTGTTAGCTTGTTGATACTTCCAGGACAAATGTGGAATATATTAAGGCATTGAGATTGATTGCAACAACTAAAACTCCCTATCTACCAGATGAAAGATTTGATCTTGAAGCTTATGACGCCTTAGTGAATGTGCGGATCAATGGTGGTGCTGAAGCTGTTATTGTAGGTGGTAKAATTGGTGAAGGACAGCTAATGAGCTGGGATGAGCACATTATGTTGATTGGCCATACTTTCAACTGTTTTGGCATTAGTATCAAAGTGATAGGCAACACTAGCAACAACTCAACACGAGAAGCTATACATGCCACTGAATAAGGGTTTGCTGTTGGAATGCATGTTGCGCTTTACATCAATCCTTACTATAGCAAGACTTAAATAGATGGAATGAATGCTCATTTTAAATGTGTGTTATCTATAGGGCCGTCCATCCTTTACAATGTACCGCCGAGAACGAGACAAGACATTCCTRCTCAAGTGTTACATTCTTTAGCCCAGAATGCTAATTACTTATACAGGRTGAGAGCATGAATATCAGTAGAGATGTATCATGAGAAGGTGTTCAATAGGGAATGAACAATAAGTTCTATCATGACTTTTGGACATCTTCATTGTCAATTCAGATCTGTTGTACTTTTCTGTGAAAATAAATGTCAATATTCTTTTCTTCTATTAGTTCGGAAATTTTTACGTTCAGATTTTATACTTTTGCTTTTCTGAGTGATATTTTGTGATTATTGAGTGATTCCTATGGGAAGAGAAAATTGGTAAACTTCATTTTTTAATGCTCTTGTAACATTGATAATATCTCTTCTATCTGTCAGAATAAAACTACTTACATTAAAAATGGGGAATTAGCTTTTGTTATGTGAATGTAGAATTATCTTGACAAAAGATAGTGATGTTGAAAGATAAGAGGGAAAAAGGTTTGCATGGCCGAAACTTTCTGGTTGAATTTAAATGTGAGATCATATGTACAATTTAGTTATCGCGACTTCAGTAGAMGATGTATTTTGTCGAGTTTTCTCATGTTGATTAGTGTACAAAAAGATAATTTTATTAAGATCTTCGCTCACAGCATAGTTACAACTTTACAAGAGCTATCTTTGGTATTGTYTGAGCTTTCAGAAGCTAATATTTGAAATTTTTACCAGATTGTCGATGTTCTTATGAAAGGAGCTCGGAATCATCCCAGGGTTGACAATATTCAAGTATGGTAGCTATTCATACTAGAGTTTGAGAAAATTTGTGTATGTATTTAAGGATAAAAAGATCTCATTTAACTAATTATGTAGTTGTACTTTGTTGCTTTGAGGTTGTAGGATTCTGCGTCCATTGCTAAGTTTAGTAGACAATTTTGTAAATTGGTATCAATAATTCAATAGCATTAACAATTAATATGCTGRAGAATCATTAGGTAATGGAAAAGGTTAACAAGCCCCGCGACAGGGAAGGGAATGAGCATCAAGCTAAAGAACATCCAAGGACAAAGTGGACAGTGGCACTTGATAAGGTTTTTACAGCCTTGATTGTGAAACATATTCAAGTAGGAAATAGATAAAATAACATACAAAATCTTTGACAAAAGGCTGCCTAGGACTATGTACATGAAGAATGTTGTTCAGGTAACTTGTTTAAATAAGTAGGTTTAGGACTTGTGAATATTCAAATATTTTTGTGAATTGTATATGTTGTTCCAAATGGAAGTCATACAAWATTATTTTGCTTAATAATGGTCATGTTCGTAACAATATTTTTTGTAGAATTTTTTACTTGATCCCTTCTATTACTATGTAACATGATGTTGTGCATTATTTATTTGTTTTCATTTTCAAACCGTCTCTGGGGCGTTGTGCGCATGCGCGCGGTGCAACGACTAGTATGACAAAAGTAAAAAACGTGCGCATGTGAGTATGTGACACTACTATAATCAAGTTCCAAGAACATCGTTACATTGCTAGCCAAAATGACACTTACGTATGGCCCGATACAAATCAAGGAGGATGGATGGTACCTATGTAGCCTCTTACTTCCTTGGATAATAACTAGTTTTCAGTAACATTTTCACAAGAACAAATTTAGCTCCGACCGACCAGTTTACTACCGATTATCGGTCGGTAACAGTAGTTGGAATAACCGTCGTCGTAATCGAAGGATCATCCACGAAAGTCGGTCGGTAAGGTATTACCGACCGATTACGATAATTCACACGACCACATTTGGAGGGAAAAAGGCGTCACCGACCGAAATATCGGTCATTATTACATTTTGTAATTTCAAAACGCATTCAAGTTTATTTCATTAATCAAACCTACAGAGAACGTAGGGAGTGTTTACAGTTGTAAGGTCCACGGTCGTTTCGGGAACGAAAATGGTTGAAAATTGGCTATTTTCGCCCTTCATGAGTTTTAGTTACCCTAACAATCATATTTTGTTATTTTATACAACATTCAACTTTATTTTCATTATTCAAGAGCTATGAGGAAAATTGCAAGAAAATAACAATAATTCAACTCTTACAACAACTATATAGTAATAATTTTATATTGCGCGTTATCATATTTGAAGGTTTCCGAAGGTACTCAAGAGGGGGGTGAATTAAGTGCCTATTAAAAATTCTCGATTGTGTTACTGTTTAGTAGAGTAGACCAGTTAGACTGGTTGCAACGGAATAGTGATTGAACAGTATGTAGAACAATATCGAGCAAAAATAATAAGAACACAAATTTAACGAGGTTCACCCAACGCAGGGCTACGTCCTCCTATTCCTAGTCACTTTATTAACTTATACTTCGAAATTACAAGAAACTCTCCACTCACAATGTACGTGAACTCACACATACAATTGTACCACATCAACCCAAGTTGCTAGATCGCACTTGACTCAAAGCACTTGCTAATGAACTATCAAAAGCTACCCAATCACAAACCCTTCGTTGGTAATTCAACTCAACTTTTTTTCTCTCAATTACTCACTTTATGAGTTTACAAGAGTATTTGATCGCTCAATATGTGTGCACTCTTGTGTATGAACGTTACTTTCTTGATCTAGGCTTTGGACTTTTCTTCTTTCTTTCTTTCTCTCAAACTACACCTTTATAGGAACGTGGAGAGAAGTGTCAATTCGTGAGTCTATATGCAATGGATATTTATAAGCAATTGCTAGTGATGCAACACTAGAATATAAGAGATAATAAAGATATATCTACTTCTTATATTTTAGGAAAGTTTCATAAGATATTATTCATACTTAGATGATATATATCTTATGTCACTTTCATGCATCTTATATAATTACCATATATCCAAACATATATTCCACCAGATCATCTTGAAGTTCCATAAAACCGTTTTTAAGAAAATTCCAAAAATATTTTTTAAAAACTTTCGAAAAATCTTTCTTGCTCGACAAGATGATCCGCATTGTGAGAACAGTACAACTGTTCTCCCAACTGGTAGGGTCAAGTCAACACCAACTTGGTTTAGTTTCCTTCCACTCTAAGAGAGAAAGTTTGAAGCCCAATGCCATCAACCAATAATACAAGCACACAACAAACACATTCATGCACTAATACAAACGAAGACTATTAATCCTAGAACTAATCTCAATGTCTTCAACTTTCTCGAAGCTTCCTTGATCTTCAATATAACCTTCATCTTCTCGAGTCTTCCTCGAAGGATTTCTGCTTCAATAATTGGAATTCCTGTATGCCAAACACATATGTAGTTTGCACAATATAACTTTGTTAGCATACATGTCACTTTCTTTCTAATGCCTAAGAACAGTATCTTAGCTATTCAGACAGTTGTATTCATCAGACAATGTACCTGTTCTTGCAACTGTTTGTGATCACTCAAAACACTAGGGTATCAACAAATTCCCTTTTGAGATGACAAACTGTGTGAAGTTCCTGCAACAACAAGTTATATGCAAAACAACTCTATCTCAATGGGACTATTTTTTGTCTTTTTCAATTAATTCAATTTTTTGATTTTTTCGACTCTAAGTGAAACACAACTAACTTGGTTATTTCTATAAAAGCAATAAAGACAAACTATCCATAATACATTCTTTAAGAGAATCATCCAGATTTTTATTTGACTCACTATACTTATCAACTAGACTAAACTGACTCGATCTAAGCTAACAAAGGTCCAGACTTTAATTATTTACCCCCTTTGGCATCATTAAAAAGTTTCACAGAATTAATAACATGCACAAAGATATCGTTTTCCAGCGAAACGGTAGGATCAATTACCAATTCATACCATATTCTCACAAGCTGTTAGTTTCACAATTACAATCCAAACAAGGCAAACAGGCAGATAATAGTGCAGGCAGAGTAACAAGAACCAAATACAACAATAATGTCTTGTAAATGGCATGGAAACAAATAACCAAAAGCATTCAAAAGATAGGAGAGGGGATAGAAGCAAGAACAAATCATCACTCGTATCATCATCCTCTTCATCCTCCATCTCGTCCTCTGAAGCATCAGGATCAGAACCTTTCATCCTATCATCCTCAGGTTCCTCATCATCATTACCATTCATTGTCTTCTTCATCCTGACTTCCATCTGCAGAAGAGTGGGTAGATTCCTCGAGAGTCAATTTCTTCATCTTCTTTAGACTGCTTGCAACTAATACCTTAGCAACAGACCTGACAGTAGCAGCAGTATGTATGGTTCCAGCAGCATCAGAAACAGTAGATGAACAGTAGGACTGGCCTCAACCTTCTGACCAGTACCAACAACTACCTGTCTTGTTGTTCCTCAGCCTTTATCCTAGTAACCAATTTGAGTCTCATCAACTTATCCCTAAACTCCCTTGCCTCTCAGTGAAAGAAGTGGTCAAGCCATGCACCATTTTTCACAGCATCTCAATTTTTATCCTACTTCTCAATCTTGCTAAATATGGGAGTGGATCAGGTAGATGTACTGGTCTCCTCAACCTTCCTTTTCTTAGCAGTAGGTTCCTTCTTTTCCTTCTTAACTGGTGAATCTCTAACATTGCACAGCTTGTCTCCCTTGATGTCCAATCCCTTTTGGCGCAGAATTTTAAGAGAGAACTTCTGTGTAGGGATGGTGTCACCACTGAGAGTATGACCTTCCTTAATCAAGATCCCAGAGATAAGGGACCCATAGGCTAGAGAGTGAGAGGGAGCATTCTTGCAGTTCATCATATGTTCAATTATTAGGGCAAGAAAGTTAATTTTCACATTCTTCATCATAAGGTAAATTAGAACCATATCCATGATCCTAACTGACCCTCTACCCTAAGACTTTGGAATKAATACCTTCTGACAAATCGAGTGCAGAATTTTCATAATAGGTTCTCTAAGACTAGTGGTCTTGAACCCTTCCCTAGTCCTAACAATCTTCCCACACAGAAACTTCATTATTTCATCATTACCTACCCCATCAACAGTAGGCCATCCATCTGCACTATAACCAGCATAACCATCTCTATGAACATTCAAAAATTCAGCCAACGAAGAAACAGACACACGCACATCTTTACCATATACAGTACTAATTAAACTCATATCAGGATATTGAAACAAATTGTCATAAAACTCTTTAACAGGCTCAACATAAGCCTTCTTAACAACCCTAATATGATTCAYCCAGCCCTGAAATTCTAACACTTGTTTCACTTCAGACAACGCAGGAATATCCCAATAACCTTCTTCACAACCACAACCAAACATAACAACTTTCTTAGAAGACTGAACAGTAGAAGGAGAAATAGTTGTTTTACCCTTAGCAGATCAGGGAACAGGTGCTTTCCTCTTGGTTCCCTTGGGGGTACCAATGTACTGTTCTGCCTCCTTCATCGCCTTCTCCTTGTCCTTAATCTTGACCATTGACCCTCTGGTAGACTTCCTCAACACAACCCTGTAAACTCCAGTAACCCGAGCTGAACTACACCATGAAGAGCACCATCGGCATACGATCATCATCATCACCCTCATCTTCCTCTATCCAACCTGCCACTTACATGGAGACTTTAAAAAATAAGACTCAAGAACTTCAGAAAGAATACTCAGCAAACCTATAATCCCCCTCAATATTTTCAACCTCATCGCCTTTGATTAAGACTAGGATATATACCGAGAGAGAAACAAAGGTGGGTTCCAATTTTAGGTTATAGTGAGGTTGTGATGTAATGTAGAGTTAGGATGGTGGTGAGATGAATTGTGTGTGGAAGTTGGATTTACGGTGATGTGGAATATAGATAATTAATTAGAATGGATAAGGTGTGCATGGAGTCAGCTACTTGAGTAGTAGTAGAATCGATGAACCATTTTCAGGATGGTGTGGTGTTTGAAGTAAGTGGAGCTGATGAAGGTTGTTTGACAGTAGACTGTGTGTTTACAACGGATGTTCGACTCTCAGTCAGAATGATCCACTTTCGACTTGAGCAGTGGTGGCCTTCTTCCCTTTTCCTATTACCTTTCCAGTAAGCTTTCTTCCCCATGCTGAATTTTTCGAATCAAAAGTTCACGCAAACCGAAGTGATACTAGGGAGAGACGAAAGCTCTAGAGGATGATTATTTACTTATGATGATCAAAACAGAAACAAAGAGGGGAAATATAGTGGAAGCCAAGTAGAAGTAATTGGGAATGAATGGCTTGGCCCAGTTAAGTAAAAGAAGTGAAAATGCAAGGGAAAATACTTCCCATTAAATGCCTTAACTTACCAAAATCAAGTGGCACGTGCTAATGGTTAGGACCCACAACGTAGATTTTTGCCGAAAATATGAAATTTGAACACATAAAATATCTCAACTGGCAGCAGTAAGAATAGTCAATTAATTCTTCCAAAACCATGATATTTGGCAAGAACAATACGTGCCATCTGCTGTTCTCCTGTACTGTCCTATCACCCCAAAACAGTCAGCATTCTGGGCAACTTAGTTACTTCACCTGCTCATGCTTCATAATGTACAAATAGTATCAACAAAGTTATGTGCTAAATATATACATCTATGAACACAACAGCCAATCATTGGGGTCAACAAAAAGAAGCCTCACCTAAATCTAACTAGACCTAACAAGACTCTTAACCTACAAAAAAGAACTCTCTACACATGGTATTGTGTAGAAATATTAGACAAGACTGATCCTCACTTATTGCAAAACAACATCATCCACATACCTTTTTCCACATTATCCCTAAGGAGGTGCTGTCTTGATCTCATATGCTTTGTCTTGGAATGCTGCCACGGATTCTTAGAAATGTTAATAGACTTGTATTATCACAAAATATAGGAACACAATCAATAATAACACCAAGTCTTTAACTGACTATCTTTATCCACAACACTGTGAATAGCAGCACGCCTCCCCTTCCGCTGTGGACACAAAAAAAGACAACAAGAAAAGAAACATACAAATAAAAACACAAAAGAAAACAAACACCAAAAGTTGTCATATACCTAATGTGATTCCGATCAACCAGATATCCTGACTAATCTGCCATACATGATGTACCGACAGTCACTGCTATACCTCTAGATACACAACAACAAATCAATTGTTCCTACCAAAGTACTTGAAAATTCTTCGCACTGGCTTTCAGATGTGACTCCTTGGGATTGCTCTGAGATCGAGCACAACAAACCACAGAGAACATGATATCAGGTCTGCTAGCGTGAGGTACAAAAGTGAGCCAATCATACGTCTGAACAGTGTAGCATACACAGCTGTCCCCCTTTCATCTGCATCCAATTTAGTAGAGGTGGGAACAGTGTATCATATCCTTACTTGTCTGCATTCCATACTTCTTTAGTAGACTCTTTCAAAGTTACTTATGCTGGTGGATCATATCCCTTCACTGTTTTCTTGATCTGCAGCCCAAGGAATAATCGTAGTTCTCCCATCATGCTCATTCTCGAATTCACTCTGCATAAGATCAGCAAACCATACATAGCATCTGATTAGTGCACCAAACAATTATATCATCACATAAAATCTGAACACAAAGAAATCAGTGCCCCTTGTTTTGATAAACAAGGTCTTGTCACTATTCCCCTTTTGTAACCATTCTCCATCAGAAAGTTTGAACAACCTATCATATCAAACGTCTAGGAGCTTGCTTAAGACGCATTACAAAGCCTTGTCTAACTTATAAAAACATGGTTGAGGAACAGCTGATCATCGAAGCCTGGCGCTGCTCTACAAACACTTCTTCCTTCAAGTAGCCATTCAGAAAAGTTGTCTTAACATCCATCTGAAACAATTTGAAATTCCTGTGAGTAGCAAAAGCAATCAATATTCTGGAAGAAGAGGATATTATGATGAAAGTCTACAAGTAGGGTTTGAATGGCATTTGCAAGAAGAGGAAGAAGAGGACTCTAAGAATGATGATGATTACATACCAAATGACTCTAGAGAGGATGGTGAAGTTCATGAAGAAAGGGATGGTGATGATGTAGAGTATGAGGCTAGGGAGCATGTTGAGGATGGTGATTTGATAAACCTTAGGGATGATGATGTTTTTTAGGATGCTGAGTCTAGTGATGAAGAATTCACAACTGCAAGGGAATCAGTGAAAGGATTCAATAAGAAGTTACTTGCTACTGCACAAAAACTCCAACAAGATGCTACATATGGTAAACTGGGTTCACAATCTGTCACACAACAACATCCAACTCAGATTGTGGAAAATGAACACGAACATCATTTTTCTGATTATGAGGATTCAGATTTGGAAATTCATACCCCACCTGATAGTGAAGATGATTTAACAATTGCTGAGAGGAGGGAGAAAAGGAGTCTTCTAATTGGTAAAGGGACTGATTTTGCAACTTTCAAGTGGAATGTAGGGCAGAGGTTTCTAACTAGGGAGGATTTCAAAGCAATTGTTGCCAAATATGGTATTTACTAGGGTAGGAATGTCTCAATTGTGGTCAGTGATAATGGAAGACAAAAAGGCTTGGTGTGAAGTGTAGCAATGAATGACCTTTCAAGCTGTATGCTTCTTGGGATTTAAGAAAGGGTTCCTTTATTGTGAAGACTGTCATGAATGAACACAACTGCACTAGAAACATGCAGAAGAACAAGCAACATAAGACTACCTGGCTTGCTGAACAACTCCTTGAGGTTTTCAAAGCTACACCTCATTGTCCTACAAATGAGATTGTAAAAAGTGTCAAGAGAAGTTACAAGGTTATTATTGAGAAGGAATTTGCATATAAGGTGAAATATTTTGCACACAAGAGGCTACATGAAAGTATGAAGGAGCAATATGCTCAAATTGGGAGGTATTTGGAAGCAATCAAAGAATCTTGTGAAYGAACAAACACTGACCTTGTCACATACAAAAAGGATGGAAGGCCACCTCAAATTTTCCAAAGACTGTACATGTGTTTCCATGGTGTGAAGAAGGGCCGGTTATAGGGGTGCAGAAGGATCATATGCATTGATGCTTGTTTCTTGAAAACATTCTTGGGAGGTCAATTAATGGTGGCAGTAGGAAGAGATGGGAATGATTAATTGTGCCCATGTTTGTGCAGCCATATTTTGGATTTACAAAAAACATGATGATTTTGTGCAAGAAGCATGCAAGAAGGAGCAACACATCAAGGCCAATGAAAACCCAATTCCATCAATGGAGGGGGAGAGATACTGGCCTGACCGTGACATCACAATTGACCCAACCACAATTAAGGTTGGTCCTATGGAGACCCGAGAAGAACGGAGAAAGGTCCCTTTGAAGATCCTAAAAAACCTGGTAAACTGTCCAAACAGTGCATGGAAATGACATGCTCAATTTGCAGATTTAAAGGCCATAACAAGAGGCATGTCCCAAAAAGACACTTGTATTCAAGAAGAGCCAGCACCAAAAATACCTAAGGGGAGACCTAGGAAGATGGAACCACACGTAACAGTGCAACTCCAACACTGGAACCAACAGTCAGAGCACTATGACAACTCATCACAATGCTAAAACTGACCTTCTAGGATTGGTAGAGAGGAAGAGTGGTAGGCAGATACAGCAACAAGAGCAGTAGAGGAGGTGGTAGGGGGAGAGGTGCAACTGATTCTGGAAATACACTCCGAGAGTCGGCCAACTAGAGGAAGAGGGGTTGGTAGGGGAAGAGGTGCAGTACCTAGGGGTGTTGGTATCCTGTAGCAACCTGATGGTTCCATCTTAACCAATGTAATACATTTCAGTTTAAATTGCAAATTTGGTTCATAWCACAATGCCCTAACRTGTGTATTTTGTGTTTTTATAGCTTCAAGCACCAATCCCTACAAGAATGTCAGGTGGCACTATAGCAAGAGGCAGAGGAAGACCTAGGGGTGGCACTACAAGGATATCAGCTTTTGTTTCCCAAGCATCAACAAGCACTGATGCTCAGTGTTAGTTCTAGCTGATGACAATGATAGCCAAAACATCACACTTAAACATCACACTTTTGTGTTCTGTTCCTACAATGGCTTAGACTATGTATTTTGTGGTTTTTGCTCACACTTTGAATTTAGCGATGACCATTTTGTGTCAAACTATTGGCAAATTGCTTAGACACAATATGGTGTATCACAATGTGGTGTGATTTSCTCAAACAACTATTGGCAATTTAGTGATGACCAGTTTGTGTCAATGACCACTTTAATCGATTTAGATGAGTTTTATTCAAGTTTTATTGACAAGCATTTGCAATGTATAATGTTTGAATTGCAGTGAAATTAASTTCAAGTGCAAAAACAAAGTAATTTACATAAGAAACTCATCTTATTCATATATATATCAACTACCAAACTTGGTTACAACCAAATTGATYAYTTACAACTTAGAACGCCTTTAGTCGCTGATAAAACAACTACTTTTAACATTAGCCACTACCATCATCAGTTCTACTTAGCATTGTCATCCAATGATATAATAATACCAAAAACCACCATGAAAATACCCCAAAATAAGTCAGACATCCAAAAACTAATACCCCACTACCTTGTCACTACCATAAACCAACACCRAACAATTCACTTGAATAACAGGACCAGACCAAAGAGAATGAGGCATACAACGATGAGCTTCTTGTCACCGGAGTAATTCTTGAACTCCAGAAGACTTTCGGTGTTTMCAATTCCTAGTTCTTCAACTTCATCAGCCAAGTCAGCCTTCTTGATCCTCACCTTCCTTAGCTTGTTTCTGAGAACTTGGTTCTGGGCCTCAAGTTTTGCAATTTTGGCATCTTTGACAAACAGGAGGTGTTAAAGCTCACGAACCTCCTCAACAACATCTGCCCACTTGAAAAACCCACAAGTCCTCTACAATTTTCACAAAAACGATTCACGAAATTAGTGCATCAAAAAAATTAGGGCTTCAAATAAATTYGGCATAATTTCGCAATGACATATCAACACGATTTAGAAARAATTTCAAATGAAATTACAAAGGACTTACTAGATACTGAGAGCAACCATAGAAACGCCTCCCMTTGGTCGGACCATCGACCTACACCACCCTCAACGACGCAATATCATCATGGTAGCAAAGAACTTGGCCAGCAGAAGAATTAGACCTCACACTCTTCGACCTACCACTCGAGGAACCTGAATTCATTGAGGATGCCATAGCAACAAGATGCTCAGAATGAAAGAAGAAAACAAGAGAGAAGAGTGATAACAGAGCAGAAGACTTAGTGGAGAAGAAGAAGAACAGGGGGTGTATGCATTAATAGAGAGTAAATGAAGGGGAGGAGTAAGAAGAAGTAAATTAAAGGGAGTAACAGAATTAAATGCTAGTTCAACGTCCATTTTTTAACAAAATAATTTAAAAATAAAATGAATTTAATTAATAAGGGGGGAACCGGTTAAGGGAGGTTAGGAGAGAGATTTTGTAGGTTAACTTAGTCACTTAGTATGATTAATGAACATTAGGGTTAAAGCTTAGTATATTCCGTAATACCGATCGGTTCYGATTATTAATTGAAGACCACCAAAAGGTGGGAWTATTCCTTTCCATTTTTCCGAAAYTTTTTAGGTGAAGGTTCATTCTTCAGTCTTCAGTCTTAGAGAAAGAATATGCAAACTACTTCATAGAGTAACTTTTTATAATGTTGACATGCTTCGACCTAAACAATTGATGAAAGCTAAAGAAGTCACACTTATAACAATGACATGAACAACACATTAGAGTTTTCATACGGACAATGAGCCACTACAATAATTACAATTGGTATATAATTCGCCATGGATTGACCAAAGCTATATACCTTAATTCGTTAAGTTACTAACAATACAGATATCCCCCAACATTGAAAATTTAAATATGTTATTCATGCCACTAAATTAAAAGTTCATCTAAATTATATCGCTCTAACACTATGCTCGGATAAACGGAAACAACGTAAAAGAAAGAGAAGAATATCTCTTTAATGAGAAAAGGTTTGGGAGAAGAGATGAAATCTTAAATTTAGCTAGATTTAAAGGGAAAATGGACATCAATTTTTTCCCGCCTCTCCCTTCCCTCCCGTTCCTCCTATCTCTCTCCCAGTTGGCTATTTCTTTCTCTTCTTTCATATCATAACATAGTGAAAAGGCTTTAAAAAAACAAGGAAAATTCAATTTGTATATCCAAGAAGATTTATATTACTAGAAGGTTAATATTTCCATTCAAAAAAATCTAAATTTTTTAGGTACATACTTACAAGTACACCTTAATTGATAAAACTTATTATTATTCAGTGAAGGTATCCTTCAATCAACAAATAATGAAAAGTGAAAACCTAATTATCACTAACACAATATTAAACAAGTTTGAATCAATTAATCAATCGGTCATCAAACAGTAGTTTACTACTTCTTATTTTACTTGCAAGAACAAGTATCACTACTTCACTATGCGCCAAACTCAGATCAACTATCAGTAACAGTTTGCATTAAGTGTACACATAAGAGAACATAATATTCAATAACAAAACATCTCTTAAATTAGACAGAATTGCTCTAAACTTCAAACAAACAAAGCATAAGTCCCGTAATTGTTTAGAACTTAAATTCAATTTCTTTAATCCTTTTCATGAAAAGGACTAACATTATTCTATATTCAAACACAAATCAACAAATGRAGAGTGAGATCGAAAAACTTCTTAAAGATTATACTTGAAGACCAGCACGAGAACAGCGAGAAATAAGCCTCTTCTTGTCTTCATCTTTGTTAGTTGTTGTTGTTTTCCCTGCTACTAGCCCMTTTCCTCCTTTTCCTACCATTTTTTCGCCTTTAGATTTCAAGATATAACAAACAGAACGGGAAAATGAACAATCAGTTATAAATTATACACGGAAAACTTGAAAAGAAAAAAAACAGCAAGATTAAATTTGTATGATCACGAATTGATTTGAATATTTGATTTTCCCATGATAATTATACAAAACCAAGATTTCAAGGCAATTCTTTGAGGAAAAAATACCCTTTCAAAAACAAAATTCGAGTGAAACCAAGAATACAACAAAAACTGAAAAGTTACGATCTTTCTGAAAACCCCAGATTCTAAAACACACAAACAACAAAACCCCAAATACTAAAGTAGAAATTGAATGAAACTAACAAAATTAAAGCACTCGAAATTAATCAATCGAGATTACATAAGACCAAAACCCAACAAAATCTAATAAAACAATATTTTTAACCCAGATCTAAACGAAATTCGAGATCTAAAATGAAAAAAAAAACCTTAGAAAATGAAATTCAATATTTTTAGAAACTAACCATTATATTTGTGGTGGTGTGGTGTAGTCCCTCGGCGGTGGACGCGACGACGGCAAGAAGTTGAGGAGAGGAGCGAGAGAAGAGGAGTGGCAGTTGCAGCAGTTGCACGGAGAGAGAGAGAGAGAGAGAGAGAGAGAGAGAGGAGTGGCGGTATGGTGGTAACAGCAGGAGAGAGAGGGAGCCGCTGAGGAGACGTGGCAACAGGAGAGAGAAAAGAGAGAGAGAGAGAGAGAGAGAGAGAGAGAGAGAGAGAGAGAGAGAGAGAGAGAGAGAGGGAAACCAACGTCGATACCGGTGAGGGTGAGGGAATCGGTGGAGAGAGAGAGGAGTGTTTGAGTGAGAGAGGACAGTTTGAGTGAGGTTTTTGAGTGAGAGAGGAGAGTTTGAGTGAGGTTTGTGTGAGAGAGTGTCCTGGAGACTAGAGAGTACCTAAATAACACTCACACTGTCACGCACTCAGCAATAAAAAAAATTGAAAAAATAATAATACTCACCGACCGATATTTCGGTCGGTGACAAATTATTATTATTATTATTATTATTATTATTATTATTATTATTATTATTATTATTATTATTATTATTATTATTATTATTATTATTATTATTATTATTATTATTATTATTATTATTATTATTATTATTATTATTATTATTATTATTATTATTATTATTATTATTATTTAAAAAATTCGTGCTGATTGAGGGAAAAATTTGTTGGAAAAAAAATTATCAACTTACCGACGGAATTAACGGTCGGTAAGATCGACCGATTCGAAATCGATCGGTATTACCGACCGTTAATTCGGTCGATATATTACGCCGACCGATTTCGGTCGGCGTTGGTTGGTGTTACCGACTGTTTTTTTTTTAGTCGATATTTTTAGGTTGGCCTTAGGCGAAATTCTATTTATGAGAGATGCTTGGAGGTGACGTTAAAGGAAAACGGAAGGCTCCTATGGAAGATAGACCCAAGAAACGCAAAGTGTAAAGAAAGATGATGCCAAGGAGCAAGAAGAGGAGAGGAAAGAGTGATCGCTCTTTTCCACAACTCTTGTTTAATTAAATATCTGTTTTATTAATGAGTTAATAAAGTGATTGGTCTGCGAGCCGCTTTTGCATGTAATAAGTGAACTTGGAACTTGAAGTTTCCTTTTTTGCATTGTAGTTGCCCAATTTTAATTACAAGTAGTAATAAATTACAAACATGCGTTGCTTTTTATACATTGTTTTTACTTTGAGCATGTTAAAGAAGACTTCGTCCAATTGCCACTTGACTGTTGTTCTCTTGCTAATCTGAAAACAAGTAGGGCACTTGTTATTGTGGTTGAGCCCCGAGGCGACGCTGCCTACGTATCCCTCTTTTGGTATAATGCATAGTGCTATTGTGTCGCTCAAACGCGGTGCGCATGTATGCCTTATACGTAGTATTTCTTGAGCTGGTCTAAGTTGGTGAGGATGTAGAAGTTATCACCATTTGTGTTCGTTAGTTGAACTGCCCCTTTTGGTAAGATCTTCTTGAAATTGTAAGGATCTACCCAATTAGAACGAAACTTGCCTCAAGGATCTAGAACTGTTTTGTGAAGTGCTTGAAGAACCAAATCACCTTCCTTGATGCCTTGTGATTTGAGTCGCTGATTGAAGTACCATTCAACCCTCTTTTGGTATACTTGCACAAGATGCAAGGCTGCTAGCTGTTTTTTGTCAAGCAAAGATAACTCGTCGAATCTCTCTCTTACCTATTCTGCTTCTGGGAGTTTGCTTTCTAAGACGATGCATAGAGACGGGATCTCTAGTTCTACTAGTTGAACAKCTTGTGCACCATAGACCAATGAGAAAGGAGGAGCACTAGTTGAAGTGCGAATAGAGGTCCTATAACCCTATAGAGCGAAGTGTAGCTTTTGCYGCCAATCTCGATAATTCTCCGTCATCTTAGAGATAATTGTTTTGAGATTTTTTTAGCTGCATCGAACGCCTCATTGGCTTGTGGCCTCTATGGTGATGACTTGTGGTGCTGGATCATATATTTGGCAATCAGATCCGCACAATCTGCTTGAAAGTGGTTGAAGTTGTCGCTAATGATTTCATGAGGAACCCCATAGCGATAGATGATGTTGTTTTCTATGAATTTTACCACGTGCTTAGCCTGGAGCCTAGCATATGACATTGTTTCGACACACTTTGTGAAGTAATCTATGGCCACAAGTATGAATTCATGACCTCCTTACCCGGGCGGTGTAATCTTCCCTATTATGTCTATTCCCCATGTATAGAAAGGCCATGGAGAGACAAACGTGGATAAGAGAGACGGAGGAATTGAAGATGTTGTGCATTGGAGTATTTTTGGTAAGTGTCGCACGTACGGACGTATTGCATGCAACCACTTTCCATGGTGGTCCAGTAATACCTCAATTTGATGATCTTAGAGGCCAGGAGCCTGCTATTCTTTTGGGTGCCATAGATGCCGTCATCAACATGCCCCATGATTGTTTTGCTTACTTGTTGAGCGATGCAGAGTAGGTGGAGACCATTGTAGTGACGTTTGTAGGGCTCTCTGCCTTGAAGTAGGTATTGAGATGCGAGACGCCTCAGATCTCTTTGTTGCTTTTTTGTTGCAATAGAAGTGTATTCGCCAGTTTCTAGGTAGACCTTGATGTTTTATACCATGTCTCTTCTGGATCAAGGTAAGGACCTCATTTGTTTCATCTAAAGTGTCTACATATGCTGGTTKTTGTCTTCGCTTAATGACTAAGGGCATTTGGCTTGGGTCACTGAACACGAAATTCGCACCATGGATGTGAGCTTTGCTAGTGCATCTGCAAACTGATTGTCTTCACGTCGAAGGTAATGATATTCGACTTCGTCTTCCTGGATGCAATGTTCTCAAGATATGACTGATACGGAGCAAGGCTTTCACTTCGTACCTTCCATCGTCCTGAAATCTGGTTTAAGCGTAATGGCACCTTGTAGACCTAGAATACATGTTTCATACTCTGCTGCATTATTAGTGACGTCGAAGTCGAGTTTGATGGAAATTGGGGTGTGCTCCTCTTGTAGTGATATTAAAAGRACTCTAATCCCACATCCCTTTAGATTAGATGCGCCATCGAAYTAAAACGATCAATTGTCTTCCTTGGTCATCGTAAGCTCTTCGATTGGAAAGTCAAAGTCCTCGGGAAGGACCTCGTTTGGAGTCTGCTAAGATTTCAGAGACAATGCTACCTTTGATGGCTTTTTGAGGCACGAACTTAAGGTCAAATTCGYCGAGCATAACCATCCCTCTAGACATGCGTCTGTTGATTGCTGGATTTTCAAAGAGGTATTTCAGAGGATCCCATTTGCATACAATGTGTACGGTATGTGTGAGCAAGTGATGTCGAAGTTTTCGCGATGCCCACACTAAAMCCAAGCATWGTTTTCTCTAGTGCAAAGTATTGTTCCTCGTATGGGAGGAGCTTCTTGTTGAGGTAGTAGATTGCACTTTCCTTGCTGGCGATTTCTTGAGTGAGCATTGCCCCAACGAAGGTTTTTGTTGCTGTCAGGTAGAGTTGTAATGGATGCCCAGGGCAAGCAGGAGCTAACACAGGAGGATTGMTGAGGTATTCCTTGATTCTGTCGAAAGCCTGTTGGCAACTATCATCCCATTTCTTTGGTGCACCTTTTTTCAGTTTCTTGATGATGGGTTCACAGACCATTGTGAGCTTGGATATGAACCTGCTGATGTACTGGAGCCGACCCAAGAACCCTCGGATCTCCTTTTCATTTTGGCTGATGGCTCGGCTGAAGTGGTACCAGATGATGTTTTGATCTTGTGTGGATCCGATCAGCTTAGATGACCCCTCGAGAGCTGAAAGATGAACCTAGGACGAGAGCATTGCCGCATGGACAGTGACTCTGAGAAGGGTGGACGACATTTATTTGTGTGGTTGGTGAGGACGCAAAGGTTTGAAGCTGTCGGTAGGTCTCGGAAGAACTTCCTTGTGGCAAGGGTAATGTCCTTTCGCAGTTCCGTTTTTCTTGACATCATAATTGGAGTCATCGACAATAGACCTCTACTTCTTAGTGTAAGTAGGTGATGGGAAGCTCGTTGGTATATGACTCTTAGCGTCTTTGAGCCAAAAGGATCACATGAATATCGTGCTAGCAATATAAGCCCCTGAGACGGAAGGGTAGGTGGAGGTGTTGTCCTTGTTGCCAAGCACAAGTACGTTTCGTTCGCCCATGTTGATTGATTATAACCTGGCATTAGCCATCCGATGAATGTGAGTGGGCAGGATATAGGTCATGATCGTTGTGATTGGTGGATCGAGAATACGTCTATGTGTTGTAAGAGGGTAACGTCGTCCTTTCGGACTTGCTTTGTTAGTACGACAAGAAATTCCTATAACACTTTGAACGTCGTCGTCTTTCTTAGTACATAAACCGTACGGGTTGTGCTATGCGGGCATTGAGTGTAATTGCGACCTAGAATGAATCTTGGTTTGTTGCTAATGACTTCTACCGAATGTTAAGGGAACTTCATTTCGATCGCACGGAGCTTTTGTTTGATGCTTAGCCCCCTCTAACGTCGGAATTCTGTGTTGTTGCGATGTCTAGATAACCATCGGCCATGTTTTCATAGAACCAAGCAAAACATCCCAAAATTCATTTAGTGTTTCAACAGTTCATCCCTTTCATACGGACTACATAGTGTCAGACCCAAATTGTATCTCCTAGACGTGTCGGTGTCGAGATCTACTTTTTCTGTTTCCACAATATGGGATTTCTTTCATGCTCTCTCTATTGCCTTTATTAACTCATGTTGTTTGTTGTTTGTTGTTTGGTGCAGAAGAGAGCTGTGTAATTAAAGAAATGCATGAGAGGAAGGAAAGAGGAGTAATCAG
Organism: Bassia scoparia; assembly: GCA_008642245.1. Classification (NCBI taxonomy): domain Eukaryota; kingdom Viridiplantae; phylum Streptophyta; class Magnoliopsida; order Caryophyllales; family Amaranthaceae; genus Bassia; species Bassia scoparia. Next base: position 9,505 of record SNQN01005567.1, on the reverse strand, counting down.
AAAGAAGCATTATTAAATTCTCAAAAGAGTACAGATAGGTATAGTCTCGACGATAGACTGATTTAACGCGGGAGAGGGGGATACTAGGCTCCTAGTAGATCAGACGCCAGGCGATGGACATTCCCTAGGAACGTAAACGTATCCTACTCCTACAACACTAGGACTCAAATTGTAGTATTCTAGATCAGAATCTCTGAGGCAGATTTGATTTGTCCTTCGCGCCCATGTGTGCAACTTGAGTGACCTTTACCATCTCTGGGGTAGTTAGTCTATCCACGGCTTTAGCGCCAACCGTGTAACTAAGCCTTGACTGGTTTATGAGAGTGGGATCGAATGCTTCCTTGGCAATGGCAATAGAAACTCTTGTTCAGTTGGAAGGGTGATTTCTTGGCCAAATAGGAGTCACCATAACCTTGTGCTTCGAGGCCATCTAAGGGAAATGTCATTAGCAAATCGGATAGTTGATCCCGTGAGTAGTGGCAAATGTAGTAGTAGACGATGCTCGGGGCTCACTAGTTCTCTACATTTGAAGGTATATGTGGAGATGGCCAAAAGGACAGTCTTTAATGAAAAAGCAGTGAATTTGGTGAGGGTGGGCGGACAGATATGGACCGGGACAAGCGCATCTAGGCATTGATATGTCTCGGTGTTCATTGATGGAATCAAGGATGTCCTCGGGAAAAGGAAGAGTTTTCTTCTTATTCCGTGGTAGAAGCCCAAAAGGAAGAGGTTCTAATGTAGATATAGCCGATGGGAAAAGGTTTAGCAACACTGGGTTTTATATCGAAAGGATGAGGTGATCTCTCCATAAAGCAGCCAGCTTGCTTTAGCAACAAAGGAGAAGCGATTCGACTGACGAACTTATTCCCTTGATCGGACTAGACGAACCATACACAGGCCGATGGGATGATAAAGAAAGTTGTGGGGACCAGTGGAATCCGTCTGACAAATGTATTCAAGGTTGCTTCGAGAAATTCGAGCCTTGGATATTTGTTGCCATCCATTCCCGTGAAGTGCTTCGGGAATTCATATTATGGAAACTCATCCCCTTCCTTAACGAACTATCCATTGAGAGTAAGAAGATATGGACCGAGAGTTATGTTGCATTCATCCTTCTTCTGGGTGACCTTGTTGCGTATGAACTCCAAACGCTCTTSGTAGGAAGAAATGTATCCCAAACCAAATCTATCATTCTTCGATATGGGTTCCCGAAAGGGAGTTGCTTTTGCTTTGCGTAGTCCGAGTGTCATCCCTGGGAAGTGCCCTTTATCTTGTAGGAGTGCATTAACCACCAAGTTGGAATGTGGAGTGAAGTCAAAAGGGACCTTTTCTTCTTCCAAGACTACCACGGTAAAACCCCATAAGTCTTCATAGTTCTCATCATGCTCGACGTGGATTATGGGTTGCTCAAWTGCTTCAATTCTCATAGGAGATGCATCGATGGCGATGGGCTCACCTTCCAGAATGAATTTCACCTTTTGGTGGAGTGTAGAAGGGACGCCCCCTTGGTCATGGCCATGAAAACCWCTWGTTCAGTTGGAAGGGWGATTTCTTGGCCAAATAGGAGTCCTAAACCTTGTGCTTCGAGGCCATCTAGGGCAAATGTCTTACTTGTGGGGACATGATCCCCGACTACAAAGTTGCAGTTGCTGAAAATCTCGAGCCCTGGATATTTGTTGCCATCCATTCCCGTGAAGTGCTCCGGGAATTCATAGTATGGAAACTCATCCCCTTCCTTAATGAACTATSCATTGAGAGTAAGCAGATATGGACCGAGAGTTATGTTGGATTCATCCTTCTTCTGGGTGACCTTGTTGCGTATGAACTCCAAACGCTCTTCGTAYGAAGAAATGTATCCCAGACCGAATCTATCATTCTTCGGTATGGGTTCCCGAAAGGGAGTTGCTTTTGCTTTGCGTAGTCCGAGTGTCATCCCTGGGAAATGCCCTTTATCTTGTAGGAGTGCATTAACCARCAAGTTGGAATGTGGATGGAAGTCAAAAGGGACCTTGTCTTCTTCCAAAACTGCCACGGTAAAACCCCATAAGTCTTCATCGTTCTCATCATGCTCGACGTGGATTATGGGTTGCTTAATTGCTTCAATTCTCATAGGAGATGCATCGATGGTGATGGACTCACCTTCCAAAATGAATTTCACCTTTTGGTGGAGTGTAGAAGGGACGCCTCCTTGCTCATGAAGTCATGGTCGTCCTAGTAYTAAGTTGAAAGTTGGCTTGATCTTAATCACATGGAATCAGACCCTTCTTTTCTCTGGCCTTGTAGTAATGTTGTGCCATATTGTGCCTAGAGTATCCCTCTTGCTATTGTCATAGGCTCGAATAGACAAGTTGTGAGGTTGCATCTCACTTTGAGAGATACCCAGCTTCCGTGCGGTCCTTAATGGACAGACATTGATTGCGGAGCCGTTGTCAACTAATGTCATAGGCACATGGAGATTCTTGCAAATGACATTAACGTAGGGAGATTTGGTATGCTGACAGCCTTCCATTGGGAGATCCTCTTCTGAAAAGTTACATGAGGGAACATAAGAGTCCCGCATGACTAATCCCACCATTGCTTCGGGAGTAGTGTCATTTGGCACATTCATTCGAGTGAGTGCCTAGAGAAGAGCATCGCGATGATTTTTGGAAGCCACTATGAGTTGCCATATGTTCACATCAGCCTTTATCTTCTTCAGCTGTTTGATGATTAGATTCTCTTCTTGTGGCGGAGCTGGTGGATGTGGTGTGACTTGAGCATTTGGTTGGTCTATAGGTGTGTTGAGTCGACCCGACCTAGTGAGAACCTGAACCTCCTCAAACTTTGAGGAAGGTGCTGGACCATAGAGTGCTTCAAAGACTGTGTTCTCTTCCTMGAAGGTAGTAGTGAACATGTTCTGAACATCCCCATTTGTGTAGACATTTTCATCATCGCTATCCCATATGTCGTTGACATCATGAAAGAGGTGCAGCACGACCAATTAAGGAAACGGTTGTCTCATTGGTGCAATGAGAGCGGCTCTTTTTTTATTTTTCGTTTTTCACTAATCTAGCAATTTCTTTTTTTCATTTATGATTTTTTTGTTCTTGGTTTTGCTTAATTTTCGTTTGAATAGACTCATATTCGATATATTTTATTATTCGTATTCTTGTTAAGGGGGGGAATATTTATTATTTATTTTTTTGGGTCTTTTTGATTTGTGCTCCTTATGCTTGGTTGCGCTCGCTTTTTGGGCTGGATTTTCGATTTCTGCATTGTTTTTTGTTGTGTTTCAGCTCGCTTTGGATCATATTAAGTCGATCTTCTTCTGTGTCTTCAGTCGACATGTGCCTCAGATTCTCTTCAATGTCTTTTATTATACTTCCGTATTATATATTTCATTGCAAATTGTTCAATTTATATGTATGTGAATTTTTTTTTTGTATTAAAATTCTATATTTTTGTTTTTGTTTTTTTTCTCGAGGATATAGAAGATTTGCGCCTTAATCACATTATCCAAGATGTCTTAGTATGTTGATTTTAGTTCTTTTTCTAATTATTGATTTATTATTTCCAATGTTTATAGGATGCAATTATGTTGTTTCTTCTTGTTGATCGTGAATGAATTTTAGCTGGATGCCAAATTATTTATCCATACTGTGAATGTACAAATTATATTACTTGGTATATTTTTGTCGTCCTGTATATAGTTGTTAATGTTTAATTATGTTGATTTTTGTTTTAATGCATGTGCATATTAAATTGCTGTTGTATTGTTTCAGTTATAAACACCACTTTTGATCATATTGGAGGTATTAGTTCTATGCATTTATGCTTTTTACCTTTGTTATTTGATGCACTGCATTATGTAATGACTGAGAGCATGCGTTTGCAGCTAGAAACCTTGGCTTCATGTTCTTAATATTTGTTAAATGTTTAACATTTAGCTACATTCCAC
>SNQN01005566.1:33228-43583 GCA_008642245.1 Bassia scoparia | reverse complement strand
ATCAGAAAGAGCCAAACACCCAGCCAATGCAATGCTTGTTTCTTTTCTAGAAACATGTTGCAAAAAAATAAAAAAAGTTGCATAATCGAAACATAATAATATGCTGAAAAAAAAATAACTAATTKAATTCAAAACTTCCATTAAAAAAATAACTAAAAAATAACATAATATTATAACAAAATAACATAATAAAATAACTAACTTACATTATTCAAGTATTCACAATTGAATTCAAAACTTCCATCAAACAAAAGCATATGTGTTAACACATAACATGCACAATCATTGTCGTATGCTMCTTGTTTCCAATCTCCTTGAACTTGAGGAAATGTAWATTCTTCAATAACAAATTCAGGCCCAAGATGTTTTTTAAAAAAACTTTAAAAGACATTTAGAAATGAAAGTTCCAAACTTTCCAATCCTTAATTCATAATCTGCATGTCCAATATCTTCGTTGGAAATCCGATTATCCAAATAAAATATGACTTTTTCTTCAAATCAGCAACAAACAGAATAAAGTGTTTGGCAGAATGAATAAGGACAGGAATGAAAATCTACATGTTAAAAAATACATATTAAAAAAATATTAAAAAAGAATGTATTAATAGAAACACTAATAATAACCTTTTCAATTTCTAAATGCATATGAATAMCATTCAATTCAAATTGATAATTCCATGCACTAAAAACCGGACTAAAGTTGTCCAAAGCATTAGCCTTAAYAGCCTTATCAATGGTAGACTACAATAAAAGAAAATAAATTTAAGAAAAATAATATAGTTTATTAAAGAGAACAATAGAAAATAATTATAAAAATACTTACTCCCTATGTTGACCCAAAGTATATATTCTTTGGTTTCCTGTGATCGATTGAGATAGATATTTCCTTCATGCTAAGCATGACARCAAAACTATCAATGCAAGCTTCAAACATTTCTGCTTCACTAGCGATTGCGTAGATGAACTCACTTCTTGGCTAGAAGAACAAATCAATTATTTGGAAACACTTCACTGGAAACAAAAAAATAAATGCATTAACACATATAGAAATAATCAAACTATATATATAATAAAAAAAAGTACAAAATATTGTTGAAAACCACATAATATCAACACAATTATTATATTTCAAAACGTACAAAATAATATCTAAAAAATATTAGAATAATCAAAACTATATAATATAACAAAAAAAGTAAGCATATCTTCAAACACATAATATCATCAACAGTATATTCAAGTCCGTCTATCAAAGATATATATCAAATATCTGAATATACTAATATTATATAAGTTTATACAATATGTATAACATCATCAAAGCAAAACTGATATAGTATGATTAAAAAAAAAAAATATAGTGAGTACTATACTAATATCTTCAACATTATAATTTTTATTTCATAGTTCAAGCTATCTTTCAAAGATATATAATAATATTTAAAAGCATATACTCCCTCTTTCCACTAAATTCTTGTCACTTTCTACTTACACTTTGTCAATGCACAAATTTACAAATGAATATCTTTAATTATACATCAGTAAAAATTAGAAAAATCGAATTTTAATAAACTACATTGTTAGATACATTCTACAAAACCACTCATCTATATTTATTCTTAGATATGACAAGAATTTACAAAAGATTCTCATATATTTGAATTGTGAAAACTATTCATTATGCATGGAATTAGTGGAACGGAGGGAAAAATATCATATACACAAACATTTTAAATAAAATAAAATATATATTAAAATAAAAACTTTAAAACAAATCAATACATTTAAATAAAATGAAACAATATATCATCACAACTACATAAAATAACTTGATCAAAACAATATCAGCCAACATTACATAATATAATAACAAGTGCATAATATTATTTATAATCATATAATATGAAAAAAAACATATAATTACAATAAACACAGTGTCAAAAAAAAAGATAAACAAATAAAAACTTACTTTCGTCAGAGTCGAACATTCTCAGTATGAATAATCTATAACCTCTTTCAAAAAATAGGAAGATTTACCAATTCCTTTGATTATTCTTCATCATTGTGACATAAAACTAAGGTTGTTCAATAGACGTTCTTCCAATTCAAGAACATTTTGATGGTCCAATTGATAACTTCTTCGAAAACACACCAAGATTGTCTGGATGACAGTACTTCATTCTCATAAATTGAATTTAAAATAGAGTGAACCATTTTATAAGCTTTATCAGTTCGTTGAGAGACAGCAAGAGATGGAAAACGTTGAGGATCAACATCAACAGGAATTTCTTTAACAAATCTAGAAAACGAAGTAACTTCACTCAAACGATTTCGAAACATATCAGTACTCCAAATTTCGTCCAAAGAATCCTGTGATGGCAATCCTAGGAGGCTGATTTTTTTTCTTTTTCTTCTTCCTCTCCACACACCTTGTTGACATTTCATCATGTACTACGAAGAAACAAGCATATCCCTCTCCATGCAAAAATAGGAAGAACATACTACAAATTTAAAAAAAACAAAATATCAAAAACAAATGCATTATTCAAAGAACACAACTAATACAAAAAATAAAAAAACCGTTATATTAAATAAGATATTTCCCTATACCCCTGACTTTTAGCTAATAACCTAATATACCCCCGTGTTTGTAGAAACAGGCATCTATACCCTCCACATTAGAAAAATAGCCCTAAATACCCTACCTCTACGGAAAAACACTAACCGTTAGTCTTTCTTCCATTTACTCTAATCAATTCAGGAAAACTCATATCTTTCTAATTCATCCTTTCTCTCTCTTTCGTTCTTCCAACCTCCATTACCTACTACCAACTTACCAACTTTCTCTCTCCACATTTCACCCTCACAGGTGTAATCTCTCCTTTCCTCCACCCCTCACCAGTCCCCATCTTCTAAATTTTAAAGTTCAAATAACACCAAAATTGTAGGATAACAAGCTTTGCCTAACAATCAAACACCCCTTCAAAAAGCCCCAAAATTCAGCTAGAAAATTGGAAGAATTCCTCTGAAATTGCTGCCAAGACAGGCTCTCAATATGAGTCCTATAAAATCTGCAAAAATGGTAACATTCGGTATCTAAGAAGCACTTTTTCTAAATTGTCCACAGACCCAGTTCACTCCGCTTCATTCAGTATTGGGTTAATGAGAGGCCTCATCTGAGCAAGATATACAATAGCCCACCTACACAACCAAAGATTACAATCAACAAGTTCAGCAAACAATGATAATAACAAATACAAACACAACTATTTTCGTCACAGATTCTCATTTCCTTTTCGACAACTTTCATCATAAACAACAATACAATACACAACTATTTTCTCATTATTAACCAAATCAAATTTTTTTTTTTTTAATTTCACCGTTCTCTCTCTAACCATACCCCCTTTTCCGCCTTCCCGTGAACCCCCCCCCCCTCTTCTCTTCTCTCTCTAAAATCACCGGAGTTTTTCCACGCTTTTTCTGGTGTGGTCTTTTGTTTCCCGGGCAATTGATTGAAAATGGTTCGCATGAAAACCCTAATTGTGTGACGATTATTCATCTTCTAGTAAGCAAGGTAAAATTAATCACATTACTACAAAACCAAGTCTCGCTTAGAGAAACATAAAGCCATTACAAGCACAAGAGTAACTGTTGACATACTTCGAATTTAGCTCACTAAGACAATTAACAAAGGATCTTTCAATGTTGGTATTATTCACTGTTACTACTGTCAACCTAGGCAAACCAAAATTTGGTTTAAGTTTTTATCTTCTTTTGTCTTTGATTTCATTGGTGGCTAGTCTAGTTTGGGAGAAGATGATAAATCAGCTAGAAAATTGAAGAAGTAAGAGTGCGTGGTGGCTGAGATTTGAAGGAGAGAAGAGAGAAGAGATGAAGAAAGATAAGGAGAGAGAAGAAGAAATTAGGAGCTATTATGTGAATTAAGGTAATTGAGGAAAAAGACTCACGTGTTAACTTTTCCGTTAGATATAGGCGTATTTCAGTTATTTTTCTAATGTGAGGATATGAGCTGTTTCTAACAACACGGGTATATGGTTATTAGGCTAAAATCAGGTATATTGGGAAATATCCCTTAAAATAATTACTAATAACAATCCACAAATATATTTTCAATTTCAACTACACAATATTCTCCAGCAGCAAATGAAATCCATTTAAAAAATGATATTATAAACATAATAATAATATCATCCAAAACTACATAATAGTGACATAGACATCATAATATATACAATATTATATAAATAGAAATATTACAACAGAACTACTATTTACTTCACAAAAATATAATTTATTCAACAGTAATACATAATAAAGAAGCAAGAATCATTATTATATCATATTACATCTTCTTAAACATATTGCACAATCAGAACTATAAATTCATAATATTTCCAAAACATAGAAACATATATAAAATGAAATTACCTTTTAATAACATGAGACATAATTCATGTATATACTATATATTATTACTCCTTATATAATATATTCACAATTATATAATATCATTTAGATACACATAATAATAAACTCACTTCATTTGCAGATTTAGAAATCTCTTTATCTGTTTGTGTCCCTGTAGGAAGATCAAACTCAAGCCTCATCTTTTGCTGCTTCTTCTTTTTCACAACTTTAATCATAGGTTCTTCATTCGAAATGAACTTTATTGGTTGAGAAGAAGCAGCAGATCTAGAAGTTCCAAAACTAGAAGCAATATCAATCACTAGTCTCTCACACATTTTCTTAACTCGCTTCTTCAAATTGATATGACTGTCAACAAATTCAAACTTCGAACTAATAGGAWAAGTATCATCCATTACACCAGTACCAACTTCCCACTAACTTCARCTGCACACCTTGTTTTGATTMKTTCTTTGTCCCAATATGGAAGAAGAGGAATAGAATGTGGAATCCTTTCACCACCAATTCTGAAATGCTAAAAATATACCAACTTCAACATAACAACGCATCCCTAGAATGAACACGATTTCCCCCTTTCTCTAATACGCTCTTGGTATTTCAAAGTGGCATGCTTCAACCTCTCAACAACATACTTGCACCAATTATACTTGTGTATGTTGTCGATGTCTTTAACAACAAATGTCAACCTTAAATCAAGGTAGGAACTTGTTGTTGGAGCCAAATAAGATGAAGAAACCATCATCAACCATAACTTCCTAAAGAGCCTTACATCTCCTTTTTCTTCAACTACTCTTCTGATTTTTTTTATAAAAAACAGTAAGTGGAATAGTAGCTCTGCTCTCATCTTTCACATTAAAGTACCGTCTCCAATATGCTTTAAATCATAATGCAGATTCTTTGCATTTGGACCCCTTGAAACTGAAAAGACATCAGTTTTAGACATAGGGAACTTAAACAAGTCATACACATCATATTCATTTAAAATGAACTCCTTTGTATCAGATATGCGAAATACAAAACTACCACCATTAAAAWTTTTAATCTGCCATGCGAAAAGTGTTTGTTCACATCTATTTATCTTCATGTCAAGTAATGACCCAAAACCCATTTCAATGACAGCTTGTCTATATTAACCAACTAGGACCTTATTCATCWTAAAGATTATAATAGAACTGCACGTAGACTTCAATCACTACAAGAAAAACGCTTATTAATGASCAAATTTTACAACCATAMGCGTTTTTGGTCGTAAATACATATAATTTACGAMAAGTTTTATACTTGGTCGCAAAAAGTCAATTTTTTAAACGACCATCCAAAATTATTGTTGTRAATGTCAAATTCTCGTCGTAAATAGTGTTGAAAATTTCACCAAAAGTTAAGCGGCGTTTTTTCCCGGTTATAATTATCTATTGCAACCATTCATGTTTTTTTACAACCAGTTAGTGGTTGTAAATAATACAAAATTAATGAAAAAAACAAAATAAATAAAAAAACCCTCAAAAACATTTTTTTTACTCTTCTCTCTCTTTTTCGTCTTTCTCTTCTAGTCTTCTCTTCTACTCTTCTCTTTTACATCTCCACCCATTCCAATGGCAAGAAAACCTAGATTTTTTTTAAACAAAAAATGTTGAAACTTATGTGAGTACTTGAAAAAGAGATATAAGCAAAGTAACCCAACATTCGAGCACATTGAAGATTACAAATCACGGTTTGTGGCTTTCAATTTTCTTTCTCACTTGTTTATTTTTCCCTTAACGACGCAAATTCTCCCATATACTGTACTAAACTAAAACTTGTTCACGCCTAACATATGGCTTGTTTTTAAAGTTTTAGTTAGATTTTTACAAACTAACAAATTAGTTTCTAAATTTCGTGAATCTCGACTTCTTGCTCGGCAGATACATGTTCATTCGCACGTCCAATTTAATTCATACTCCCAACCAACACACCATTTTTTGTTCAAGTTATTCTTGGTAGGCTTACCATCGTTGATTTCCCTTCTTCAAATTTCGCTTGCTATCGAACCCTCAGCTTCTTTTTAAAAAACATTGGCATTTTTTTGTTGTGCAATATAGTAAGGTAAATAGCTTTTTGTAGAAAAAAAAAAAAACCAATTTTGTTTAGCAATTTGTTTTTTAAAACGCCAGTATTTATTATACGATTTTTGATGTTGCGAAGTTTTATATTTAGTTGACATAAATAGTGAAATGATGGATCTAACTTTTATGATTAAGAACTGGTGTTGTGGTCTATATTGAAAATTTACATGTAAATTTGGGGAAAATCTATATACAATTGTAGATGGTAGGCATATTCTGGTGATGCATAATTTTTTTGGTATAGACGTACAATACATTGCTGTGATAGCTTTGGTAATTGTAAAGTGTGATCTTTTTATATATATCTTCTAATTTGTTCTGCCTCTACAAGTCTCACTTATTGTAATTTATTTATATCTTTGTTGGTAGGAAGTAGTGTTGCAATGTCTGTAATATGTATCGTACAACCAAGTGTATACTCTAAATAGCGACTACCAGTTGTGTATTTGTTTATAGTATATCTGCATAATGTTTTTTTGTGCGGTTTTTGTATTGAATTGATTCAATTCCAAAGTCAGATGGAAGAAATAAGACAGTAAAGTACTACTTCACCTAGTAGTGGCTATATATCAAACAAGAAAAATGGAGAGTGAAATTAACTATAGCTAATGGAAAGAAATAGAGTACAGGTCAGAAGTCTTGCACGTATGAATGCAATTAACTATATTTTAATGGGTTGGTAATGTATGCTAAAAAAGTTGGATTAGTATGATGGTCAATTACAAGAAATGAATTGAATACATAATAATAAGTAAGTCATCTATTTAATTAGACTTTATGCTGATGTATGTTGTCTTGCTACTCAGGTTGTATGTAAAAATATTCATTTAATCTATTCATATACGTCATTGGTTTACTTAGATTATCGCAAGTTAAGTTTTTTCTTTCATTTTCCTTATAATTGCTTTAGCCAGGCAAACCTTGACAACAATCATTTCTTAGCAGCTGAAATTCTAGAATAGCAATTAATCTGCTCAAGATTAGTAAAGTTGTAGTTATTTTTAGATTGACATTCTAAAAGTTTCCAATGTTTTTCCTTTTGTTAATATTTTTTCCATTGCATTTACCCTGTGTTATGCTAGTTATTATTTCTCCTAGTCACTATTTATCGTTTGAATGATATTGTTGTTAGTATTTTTTTCTATTAACCACAAACCTCAATTATGTCAGTACGCTTAGTATATCACACTTTGCTTATTAGGTTCATACTCATAAGTTTACTTTGTTGCATCAATTAATGCAAAACATCTAATTATTACACATCGATATTTTAAGATTGAACACAGTCTCTGTTGATTTCAATTCATTTGTTAGAATATAATGGCGCGTTGTAAGCTGGATGCAAGCTTGGGGAAGATGATCGTCTAATGCTGAATATGAAAATGGGTGTCTGAAGTTTTTTTAAAATATACATTTGAAAGGACGGGAGAAAAAAATAAAATTCATCGCTTGCATCTCATGATATGGTTAGGAATCATCTATTAACTTATGGAATTATTCAAAGCCATACTTTTTGGTATCATCATGGGGAAAGGGTATGGGAGGATGCATGTGAATCAYAATCTAACAGTGAAGGTGATGTTGAGGATGATATGTTTGAAGTTGATGGAGAAGATGAGATAGAGACAATCCTTAGAGATTTCTTTCCAAATAATGGTGTTTTTGGTGAAAATGAGTTACAAATTAGTATACTAAGAGATAAACTCGAAGAACCTAATGGTGATGCTATGAAATTCTATAGGTTGTTTGATGATTTTCAAAAACCATTGTTTGAGGGATCTAACTCATCCCGATTGTCTGCTATTATAAATTTGCTTCACATCAAAACAATTGGGAGGTGGAGTAATGACTCATTCACTATGTTGCTCCAATTTATGAAAAATCAGTTGTTACCTAAGGAGTCGACCCTTCCTTATTGCTAAGGATTTGGGACTATCCTATGAAAAAATTCATGCATGTGTTAATGATTGTATGCTTTTCTGGAAAGAAGATGAAAAACTAGAAAATTGTAAAATTTGTAACGCTTCTAGATGGAAGCAAGGTAAGCATAGTGGGGAAACTAGAACAAAGGAATGTGGTAAAAGGGTTCCTAAAAAGGTACTTCGATACTTCCCACTTAAGCCAAGACTTCAAAGACTATTTATGTGCTCTAAAACAGCTTCTGACATGAGATGGCATCATGAAAGACATGTTGAGAAAGGGGTGCTTAATCACCCTGTTGATGGGAAATCATGGCAACACTTTGATGACGAACACAAGGCTTTTTCTTTAGAACATCGTAATGTGAGGTTAGGCCTTATTAGTGATGGTTTTAATCCATTTTCTAATGTTTCMATCCCATATAGGTTTGGCCAGTTATGTTAGTCTCATATAATTTGCCACCTTGGATATGCATGAAAGAATCTAGTATAATGTTGTCTACTCTTATTCCTGGTCCAAGAGGTCCAAGTGATGCTATTGATGTGTATTTACAACCTCTTATAGCGGAGCTTAAAGAATTGTGGGAGGTTGGTGTTAAAAMKTATGATGTTTCAAAGAAAGAAAATTTTAACATGCATGCGGCTTTACTTTCAACTATTAATGATTTCCCTGGTTATGGTTATTTATCTGGGTGGAGTACAAAAGGGAAATTAGCATGTCCAAACTGTCACAAGCACACATCTTCCTTGAGATTAAAAAATTGTTTTAAGTAGGTTTATATGCGTCATCGTGTTTTTCTTCCTCTTAATCACCCTTGGAGGAAAAAAAAAAGATATTTTTAAAAAGAAAGAAATAGGATTGCCACCAAAGCCATTATCAGGGGAAGAAGTGCTTGAACAAGTTAAAGATCTTGGAGATGTTTGTTTGTCTAATGATGCTACTAAGAAGACTAAGATATCACATAAGATTAGAGGAGATAATTGGAAGAAAAAAAGTATTTTTTTCGAGTTGCCATATTGGAAGACACTTTTGTTAAGACACAATTTAGATGTAATGCACATAGAAAAAAATGTATGTGATATCATTCTASGAACGATCATGAACATTAAAGGAAAGACAAAAGACACAGCTAATTCTCATCTTGATATGGAGGAATTGGGAATTATGTCCAAGCTTCATCCTGTGCAAAGAGGTGACAAAATTGAATTGCCTCTTKCACCATATACATTGTCTAAGAATCAAAAGGAGATATTGTGTCATTTTCTTAAGGACCTAAAAGTTCCTGATGGGTTTTCTTCTAATATCTCTCGGTGTGTAAATGTGAAAGAGAGTAAGATTTCAAGATTGAAGAGTCATGATTGTCACGTTCTTTTACAAAGTATACTTCCTCTTGCGATACGTGGTCTATTGGTGAAGGATGTGTCTGAGCCTTTAATTGAGTTGTGCCAACTTTTTAGTGTGTTATGTGCTAAATCAATAAAAGTTACACATCTACAACAAATTAAGGATCAAATTCCTTTGACTCTTTCCAAGTTGGAAGCTTGGTTGCCACCTTCTTGTTTTGATATCATGTTGCATTTAAGTGTGCACTTAGCCGATGAGGTAATGCTTGGAGGGCCGGTTCATTTTCGTTGGATGTATCCTRGCGAACGTTATCTTCACAGAAATTATGAGGATAATTATGTGCGTAAAAAAGCACGTCCAGAAGGTTCAATAGCAAAAGGTTATATTGTTGATGAGTGCATGAGTTTATGCTCAAGATACTTGGAGGATGTTACAACAAAATTTAATAGCCTTCACAGAAATTATGAGGATAATGATAATGGTGAAAAAAAGCTATCTATATTTGCCCACTCGGGAAGACCTTTAGGAGCTGCAAAGTGC